>JBBPKK010001089.1:0-12189 GCA_038089215.1 Tylopilus vinaceipallidus | reverse complement strand
TGAAGTCCATGGAGATGGAGTTCCATGGCTTCTCGGGGATGGGGAGTTGTTTGAGAAGCCCGTAGGGCTTATGACGGGGGACCTTGGCTCGGGCGCAGGCTGTACAAGAGGAGACGTACTCTTTGACGAATGTCCGGATGCCCAGCCAGGTGTATTCTCAGTGAATGAGTTCTAATGTGCGATTTTGGCCGAAATGACCAGAAAGGGGGTGGTCATGCTTGTACTGGAGGACTCGGAGGCAGAGATCGTTAGTGTCAGGGACGTAAATACGATCGTCTAGGCGTAAGAAGCCTTGTGGGTCAACGGTCCATCAAGAGTCGGAGGTGTCGGAGGTGGACAGATGGATGGATGCGATGGGATCGGAGGGGAGAGCGGATAGGATGTCGTTGTGTAAGGACTCGATGTCGAACAGCGTGCTGGCCCAGAGGACCGGAGCTGCTAGACAAGTTGCCCTAAGGGACAATGCGAGCTGCTCCTGGGTAAAAACTGGGCGGAAATTCTGGGGGTTAACTTGAGCGTAGTCCCTATCCCCCTCTTTGGAATAGACGTCCCAGCGTCTAGTGAGGGAATCGGGCTTTGCACCCAAACATCCGGGACGGAAACGGATGACCATGTTGAACTGCGAGAGGAACTCTGACCACCGGGCTTGACGCCGAGTGAGGAGCTTACTGGTAGCGAAATACTCTAAGTTCTTGTGGTCGGTCACAATGTCGACCGGAGTACCGGAGCCTTCGAGGTAGTGCTGCCAAGTCTAGAAGGACTCATGGATGGCAAGCAATTCCTTGTCGTGAGTGTCATAGTTGAGCTCGGGGGCGGAAAGGGTGCGGGAGTAGAAAGTGACAGGGCAGACTTCATCATCTGGACATCGGAGAGAAAGAATGCCGGCGATGGCATAATCGGAGGCGTCTGTCTCGATGATTAGGGGAGCATTGGGGACCCAGTGGGTGAGGATAGGAGCGGAGGTGAAAGCGTCCTTGAGGCGCTGGAAGGCAGAGCGACATGCATCATTGAAATTCCACGGGGTGCCCTTGCAAGTGAGGCGAGTGAGTGGAACGACCAGGCCGGAGTAGTCGGCGATGAATCGCCAGTAGAAATTAGCGAAACTGAGAAATGATTGGATGTCTCGGACCTTCCAGGGTTCAGGCCAATCAACAATGGTCTTCACCTTTTCAGGGGACATAGAGAGTCCAGAGGGAGAGAGTTGATATCCAAGATACTTGGTGGAGTCAGTGTGGAACTGACACTTCTCTGGCTTGGCATACAGGCCGTGTTTTCGGAGACATCGGAGGACTTCCCGGACATGCTCTTTGTGTTTCTCGCGGTCCTCAGAGAAGATGAGGATGTCGTCAAGGTATACGATTACCGAGACGTCAAGGAGATCTGTGAAGATAGAATTGACAAACCGCTGAAAAGCCGCAGGGGCATTGGTAAGTCCGAATGGCATGACGAGCCATTCATACGATCCGTAGCGCGTCTGGAATGATGTCTTCCATTTGTCGCCCTCGGCGATGCGGACCAGGTGGTATGCATGCCGGAGGTTGAGCTTGGTGTAGATGCGGGCGCGGCTCGGAGCATCGAGGAGGTCGGAGATGTGGGGAAGTGGATAGTGGTCTTTCTTCGTGATCTTGTTGAGTCTGTGGAAGTCTATGCAAAGGCGGAGTGAACCATCTTTTTTGTAGACAAAGAGTACCGGGGCTGCATGGGCAGAAGAGGAAGGGCGGATGAAGCCCATAGAGAGGTGTTCATCGAGGAACGTTTGGAGGGACTCAAGCTCGGAGGTGGAAAGGGAGTAGGTGGTACCTATCAGTGGAGATGTGCCCTCTTCCAAGTCGATCTTCAGATCGAATTCGCAGTGTGGAGCAAGCTTGGAAGCTTTGCTCTTGCTAAAGACATCTGCGAAATCGTGATACTCTGGAGGAACTCCGGAGAGATTGGCTGGTTCGGGGTTGGTAGAGGCAGAACAAAGTTCGCTCTCCGGAGGGTGGAGTGACAGTGAAAACTGCACAGAGCCTTCTAGGCAACAGGCGAGTGCAAAGGCGGGAGCGCTGATAAGCGCGATATGGGGGGCCTTGCGTTCAGAGAAACGCAGTGAATCGGTGGGGGCGGAGTCAGCCGGAGGAGTGATGTCCAGAGGCTGTGGAGATGAGCTTGGCGTTGCTGGCATGGGCTGCTCGGATGTCCGGAATGAGATCCTGCTCGAGACCCAATCAATCAACGGATTGTAGCGGGTGAGCCAGTTGTGTCCTAGAACAATGGAACAGGATCCATCTAGCGGAGTGACATAAAATGTCGTCAGAGTGATGTCACCGGTAGGAAAGTGGATGGAGAGGTCGAGTGCTTGAGTGATTGTTGCGTTTGAGGTTCCGTCAAACAAATGGAGGGAAAGCGGAGGGATGGAGTAGGTTGAAAGTTCATTTTTATTGACAAATGAGGTATCTATGAAACAATCGGAGGAACTGGAGTCGATCAACACAGGGAAGGAAGGGATGTCATATGATACAAGAGAGACTGATGGCATAAGTGATTTCGGGTCTAAGAGAGCGGACGTGTTGAGTCGGAGCTCCTTGAGTGCATGTGAAGAGTCAACGCAACCTCCATTCTGTGTGGAGTCACGGAGGTCGCTGGCTATTTTTTTGCCTCGGAGGAGGCCTCCAGTTTAGCTTCCGGAGTTTCAGTCTTGCTGGCGCAAGCCTTGGATGCCCGGGAGGTAGACTTTGGGCAGTCCTTAGCTACGTGCCCTGCTAGACTGCAGAACATGCAGAGGTTGCTGTTGAAGCACTGTTTGCACTCGGCTGCAGTGAGCTTGCCGTCTTTGCCCAACTTTGACGATAAGTTGGGCTTGGAGGAAGCGGACACTCCAGAGTTGGTGGAAGTGCTGGCGGACTTCCCCTTAGACTCTTTAGAAGAGCTGGACGTGCCAGTGGAGGATGATGATGGGGTGGAGGGCTTGTCAGACGCCTTGGGAGGGTTGGAGGAAGGCTTTGCCTGACGGCTAACCTCCGATTTGTGCTCCCAGTAGCGAGCGTCGATGGCATGGGCAAGCTGGCAGAGTTCGGAGAGGGTGGGGGGTTTGCCAACTCGCGAGATCTCGTCTTTGATGCGGTCCGGGAGACTGTTGTAGAAATAGTGCCGGAGGGCACCTTCTCCATAGCCCCAGACTTAGGACGCGATCCTGTTGAATTCAATGACATACTTATTGATGCATTGTCCGTCCTTCATCATCAAATGGTCTAGTTGATGCTCTGCATCTCCAACTGGGTTGTGTGGTCCGAAGTTTGTTTGAAGCTCTAGGACGAACTCCTTGAAGTTGTCCATCCAGAGTGGGCGGAGTGCCGGATCTTCCATTTGTAGGAGGTCCGGTTCGAACCATTCGAGCGCCATGCCCTTGAGATAGGACTGGGCGAATGTGACCTTGGCATGGTCGGAGGCGAAAGCCTTGGGACGGTCTTGGAAGTTGAGCTCGCATTGGACTAGGAAAACCCAGAGTTTGTGGGGATCTGTGCCATCAAACTGATTGGGTTCCTGGACCTTTGTCCACTGCGAAGATTCGGACGATTTCTTCTTTGATGAGCAGGCAAGGCCGCAGATGGCACTTGCGAGGCTTGCAAGCATATCTCGCGGGATGTGCTCTTCATCATCTGAAGAGTTGGGGTCAAGGTCATCCCCTTGGAAATCAGAGTCGCTGTCGGAGGGGTCATCTCCGGGCTCGTCCGGGTTCTTGGGGTTGCCTTTGTTGCTGGGGGTGTGGAATGATGCGTCGGCTGGTGCATCGTTGGCGAGCTCTTTGATGTGTGCTCCCGGAGTAGGGGAGTGCGGAGGTGAGCAGGCCTGAGACATGGAGGCCGGAGTGCGTCTGGCAGAAAAAGTATGAAATTGTTCTACAAGGTTGGGGCCTCGGCAACTACTGCCGAAGGCATGTAGGGGATTAAATCTGGGAGAGACAGGAGGATTTGCGATTGCTCGCGAGTGGGATCTGGTGACTCGAGTGGCCATGATGAATAGGGAGTCAAAGCAAGAGTGAGTTTGAATATACTGTTAAACTCGGGCGACGGACTCAGGGTAACTCTGAGGGTCCAGAGTTGAGGGGGTCGGATGGGACTTGGCTTCACTGTATGTGGTGCCCCCTTGCTTTGACTTGGTCCCGGATTTGCAGAGAGGTCGGAGGTCGGAGTTGGTAGTTGTTTCAACGACAATCAAGGCGAGGTGGGAGAACGTCTAGTTCTGTTGATATTCAAACTGAAGAAATACATGGTGTATTCTACGGAGTTTATATATGGAGGGAATCATATTACTAAGTCCAGATGTCGGATGACAGAACATACCAGAGGGTTGGAGGTAAACATGTGCCAGGCATCGCCTCGGAGCTGTGCTCCTAGGCAAGCACTGGTCTCGGAGGTATCTAAGTGAAGAATGGAATGTAAAGGATGAGTAACAAAATGGGGACGTAAGAGAGGTGGTCATAGGGTATTACTAAACTACAAGTCCAAGTGTCATAAGTACAGAGATAATAGAAATCAAACCAGGGTTGGTACCAGAGTTGGTACCGGATATGGTGGAGTTGCACTTCATGGTTTTCGGGATATGACAGTATCCCCCTCTTAGGCCTGAACCCTTGAAGGCCGCTTTGACTCATGTGACTTTGTTGATCCGGTTGAAGTTGAAATAGCCAAGTGTGGAACGTGTGGGTTATATAAGTCGAGCCTTAGCCAGAAAATTTTCTTCATCACCCACCATTCATACCTCCCATGTCTGCCTACCCTAATATCAAGACATGGGACGATGCGCACCTCTCGGAGAATGTCGACAATGATGACATACTGTGGAATGCCAAGGCAGCAGAGCGGAGGAGATGCGCAAAGGCGAAGAAAGAGGCAGAGGAGTGGAGGAAGGTGGAGGAGGCCACTAGGAAGAAGAAGGCCGAGGAGGAGGCTGTGTGGGTGAGGGCAGAGAAGGTCGCAGCAGCGAAGAAGCAGGTGGAGGTGGTGCAGGCAGAGCAGGAGCGTGGAGGCAGCGGCGGAGGTAGAGGAGTGCCGAGCGGAGGCTGAAGAGGCATTGTCAGAGGGTGGAGGGGATTTGGAGGGCAGAGATGGGGAAGGGGATGAAGATGGGGAAGGTGAGGAAGATGAAGAAGAGGCAGACAAAGAGTAGATAGAAATATTTTGCGCCTTGTGAAATAAAGTCTGGAGTTCAATCGGAGTGTGGCCCAGGTTTAGTCAGATACTGGAGATGGAATTCTTCAACTAGTTCAGATGCGTGACCAAGTTCTGTGGCCAGCAACCAACTAGTTTCTTCATCGGTACCTTCATATCTGGACCACCGGACCAAATACAACAACTTGCAATTTTTTCTTTGTCTGTCTATCTTCGAGTCTAAGATTTCGGAGATCTCGTACTCTGGTTCACCATCAACTTCGACCAGAGGCGGAGGTGTTTGTGCACGATTGGGAATGGTGTTGGTGATGGCAGGTTCTAATTGGGAGACGTGAAAGACCGGATGTACAGACTTCATACTCTCTGGAAGTCAGAGCGTGAAAGAGAGGGAACCGGCTTGTGCGATGATTTCGTACGGTCCTAAGTTCTTCTCAGATAGTTTCTTGGATGGTTGTGTAGACTGGAAGTACTTGGCCTTGACAAAAACGTGGTCACCAACCTTGAAGTCTGGTGCCAGAGTTCATTTGGCATCTGCGGGACCTTGGTAGCGCTGCTGAGCTGCGGCTATCTCTTCTCAGAGGAGGGTGTGAAGGGAGTCGAGGTCAATGGAGTACTCTCGGGCTCGAGCAGAGGTGAGGTCATGCTTGGGGTGGACAGAGATGTTGGGGTGGTAGCCTTTGTTGGCAAAGAACGGCGAGACACTGGTAGTAGCATTTGGAGCGTTGTTGTACGCGAACTCCACGAGAGGCAGGAGTTCGGACCAGTTGTCTTGCTGGTAATTACAGTAAATCCGAAGGTACTGTTCTAGTGTTTGGTTCATTCACTCAGTCTGTCCATCGCCCTCCAGATGATAACCGGAGGTGAAGTGTAGCTGGATGTCGAGAGCCTTGCTGAGGGAGCAGAAGAAGTGTGATATGAATTCCGAACCTCGATTGGAGGTAACGTGAGAGGGGACTCCATGCTTAGAGAAAACATGGAGTAGGAAGAGTTTGGCTAACTCTGGGGACGTCACCTTGTCGTCTGTAGGGATGAATATGCATTGCTTTGATAGTCAATCCACAATGACTAAGATGGCTGTATGTCTGGAGGAGGTTGGGAGTTGTTCAATGAAGTCCATGGAGATGGAGTTCCATGGCTTCTCAGGGATGGGGAGTTGTTTCAGAAGCCCATAGGGCTTATGATGGGGAACCTTGGCTCGGGCGCAAGCTGTACAAGAGGAGACATACTCCTTGACGAACGTCCGGATGCCTGGCCAGGTGTATTCTCAGTGAATAAGTTCTAAAGTGCAATTTTGGCCGAAATGACCAGAAAGGGGATGGTCATGCTTGTACTGGAGAACTCGGAGGCGGAGATTGTTAGTGTCAGGGACGTGAATACGATTGTCTAGGCGTAAGAAGCCTTGTGAGTTGATGGTCCATCAAGAGTCAGAGGTGTCACAGGTGGACAGGTGGATGGATGCAACGGGATCGGAGGGGAGAGTGGATAGGATGTCATTGTGTAGGGACTCGATGTCAAACAGTGTGCTGGCCTGGAGGACTGGAGCTGCTAGACATGTTGCCCTGAGGGACGACGCGAGCTGCTCTTGGGTAAAAACTGGGTGGAAATTCTGGGGGTTAACTTGAGCGTAGTCCCTATCCCCCTCTTTGGGATAGACATCCCAGTGTCTAGTGAGGGAATCGGGCTTTGCACCCAAACGTCCAGGATGGAAATGGATGTCCATGTTGAACTGTGAGAGGAACTCCGACCACCAGGCTTGACGCCAAGTGAGGAGCTTACTGGTAGCAAAATACTCTAAGTTCTTGTGGTTGGTCACAATGTCGACCAGAGTACCGGAGCCTTTGAGGTAGTGCTGCCAAGTCCGGAAGGACTCATGGATGGCAAGCAATTCCTTGTTGTGAGTGTCATAGTTGAGCTCGGGGGTGGAAAGGGTGTGGGAGTAGAAAGCGACAGGGCGGACTTCATTGTCCGGACATCGGAGGGAAAGAATGCCAGCAATGGCATAATTGGAGGCATCTGTCTCGATGATTAGGGAAGCATCGGGGACCCAGTGGGCAAGGATGGGGGCGGAGGTGAAAGCGTCCTTGAGGTGCTGGAATGCGGAGCGACATGTGTCATTGAAATTCCACGGGGTGCCCTTGTGAGTGAGGCGAGTGAGCGGAACGACCAGGCTGGAGTAGTCAGCAATGAATTGCCGGTAGAAGTTAGCGAAACCAAGGAATGATTGAATATCTCGGACCTTCCAGGGTTCGGGCCAATCAACTATGGCCTTCACCTTGTCAGGGGACATAGAGAGTCTGGAGGGAGAAAGCTGGTATCTGAGGTACTTGGTCAAGTTGGTGTGAAATTGGCACTTCTCTGGCTTGGCATACAGGCCGTGTTTATGGAGACGTCAGAGTACTTCCCGGATGTGCTCTTTGTGTTTCTCACGGTCCTCAGAGAAGATGAGGATGTCATCAAGGTATACAATGACTGAGACATCGAGGAGATCTGTGAAGATTGAGTTGACAAACCACTGAAAAGCCACAGGGGCATTGGTAAGTCTGAATGGCATGACTAGCCATTCATACAATCCGTAGTGCATCCGGAATGATGTCTTCCATTCGTCACCCTCGGTGATGTGGACCAGGTGGTACACATGCTGGAGGTCAAGCTTGGTGTAGATGCGGGCGCGGCTCAGAGTGTTGAGGAGATCAGAGATGCGGGGGAGCAGATAGTGGTCTTTCTTTGTGATCTTGTTGAGTCCGTGGAAGTCTACGCAAAGGTGGAGTGAACTGTCCTTTTTGCGGACAAAGAGTACTGGGGCTGCATGGGCAGAAGAGGAAGGGCGGATGAAGCCCATAGAGAGGTGTTTGTTGAGGAACGCTTGGAGGGACCCAAGCTCGGAGGTGGAAAGGGAGTAGGTGGTACCTATCGGCGGAGATGCACCTTCTTCCAAGTCGATCTTCAGATCGAATTCACGGTGTGGAGCAAGCTTGGAAGCTTTGCTCTTGCTAAAGACATCTGCGAAGTCATGATACTCTGGAGGAACTCTGGAGAGATCAGCTGGTTCGGGGTTGGTAGAGGCAGAACAAAGTTCACTCTCCGGAGGGCAGAGTGACAGTGAAAACTGCACAGAGCCTTCTAGGCGACAGGCAAGTGCAAAGGTGGGGGCACTGATAAGCGCGATATGGGGGGCCTTGCGTTCAGAGAAACGTGGTGAATCGGTGGGGGTGGAGTCAGCCGGAGGAGTGATGTCCAGAGGCTGCAGAGATGAGCTCGGCGTTGCTGGCATGGGCTGCTCGGATGTCCAGAACGAGATACTGCTCAAGACCCAATCAATCAACAGATTGTAGCAGGTGAGCCAGTTGTGTCCTAGAACAATGGAACAGGATCCATCTAGCAGAGTGACATAAAATGTCATCAGAGTGATGTCACCGGTAGGGAAGCAGATAGAAAGGTCGAGTGCTTGAGTTATTGTAGTATTCGAGGTTCCATCGAACAAACGGAGGGAAAGCAGAGGGACAGAGTAAGTTGAACGTTCATGTTTATTGACAAATGAGGTATCTATGAAACAATCGGAGGAACCAGAGTCAATCAATGCAGGGAAAGAAGGGATGTCATACGATACAAGAAAGACTGATGGCATAAGTGATTTCGGATCTAAGAGAGCGGACACATTGAGTCAGAGCTCCTTGAGTGCACGTGAAGAGTCAACGCAACCTCCATTCCGTGTGGAGTCATGGAGGTTGCTGACTATTTTTTTGCCTTGGAGGAGGCCTCCGGTTTAGCTTCCGGAGTTTCAGTCTTGCTAGCATGAGCCTTGGATGCCCGGGAGGTAGACTTCAGGCAGTCTTTGGCTATGTGCCCTGCTAGACTGCAGAACATGCAGAGGTTGCTGTCGAAGCACTGTTTGTGCTCGGCCACAGTGAGCTTGCCGTCTTTGCCCAACTTTGACGATAAGTCGGGCTTGGAGGAGGCAGATGCTCCGGAGTTGGTGGAAGTGCTGGTGGACTTCCCCTTAGACTCTTTAGAAGAGCTGGATGTGCCAGCAGAGGATGATGATGGGGCAGAGGGCTTGTCGGATGCCTTGGGAGGGTTGGAGGAAGGCTTTGCCTGACAGCTAACCTCTGATTTGCGCTCCCAGTAGCGAGCGTCGATGGCGTGGGCAAGCTGGCAGAGTTTGGAGAGGGTGGGGGGTTTGCCAACACGTGAGATCTCATCTTTGATGCGGTCCGGGAGACCATTGTAGAAATGGTGCCGGAGGGCACCTTCTCTGTAGCCCCAGACTTGGGACACAATCCTGTTGAATTCGACAATGTACTTATTGATGCGTTGTCCGTCCTTCATCGTCAAATGGTCTAATTAATGCTCTGCATCTCCAACCGGGTTGTGTAGTCCGAAGTTTGTTTGAAGCTCTAGGATGAACTCCTTGAAGTTGTCCATCCAGAGTGGGCGGAGTGCCAGATCTTCCATTTGTAGGAGGTCCGGCTCGAACCATTCAAGCGCCATGCCCTTAAGGTAGGACTGAGCAAATATAACCTTGGCACAGTCAGAGGTGAAAGCCTTGGGGTGATCTTGGAAGTTCAACTCGCATTGAACTAAGAAAACCCGGAGTTTGCAGGGGTCTGTCCCATCAAACTGGTCCGGTTCTCGGACCTTGGTTTGCTGTGAGGACTCAGATGATTTCTTCTTTGACGAGCAGGCAAGACTGCGGATAGCACTTGTGAGGCTTGCAAGCATGTCTCACGGGATGTGTTCTTCATTGTCCAAAGAGTCGGGATCAAGGTCATCCCCTTGGAAATCGGAGTCACTGTCAGAGGGGTCATCTCTGGGCTTGTCCGGGTTCTCAGGGTTGCCTTTGTTGCTGGGGGTGTGGAATGACACATCGGCTGGTGCGTCATTGGCAAGCTCTTCAATGCGTGCTCCTGGAGTAGGGGAGTGTGGAGGTGAGCAGGCCTGAGACGCGGAGGCCAGAGTGCATCTGGCAGAAAAACTATGAAATTGTTCTATGAGGTCGGGGCCTTGGCGACTACTGCCAAAGGCATGTAGGGGATTAAATCTGGGAGAGACGGGAGGATTTGTGATTGCTCACGAGCGGGATCTGGTAACTCGAGTGGCCATAGTGGGTTAAGAAGTTGAAGCAAGAGTGAGTTTGAATATACTGTTAAACTCGGGCAATGGACTTGGGGTAACTCTGAAGGTCCGGAGTTGAGGGGGTCTGTTAAACTCAGGCGATGGACTCGGGGTAACTCCAAAGGTCCGGAGTTGAGGGGGTTGGACAGGACTTGGCTTCACCGTATGTGGTGCGCCCTTGCTTTGACTCGGTCCCAGATTTGCAGAGAGGTCGGAGGTCGGAGTTGGTAGTTGTGCAACGACAACCAAAGGCGAAGTGGGAGAACGTCTAGTTCTGTTGATATTCAAACTGAAGAAATACATGGCATATTCTATGGAGTTTATATATGGAGGGAATCATATTACTAAGTCCGGATGTCGGATGACAGAACATACCAGAGGGTTGGAGGTAAACATGTGCCGGGCATCGCCTCGGAGCTGTGCTCCTAGGCAAGCACTGGTCTCGGAGGTATCTAAGCGAAGAATGGAACATAAAGGATGAGTAACGAAATGGGGACATAAGAGAGGTGGTCATAGGGTATTACTAAACTACAAGTCCGAGTGTCATAAGTACAGAGATAATAGAAATCAAACTGGGGTTGGTACCGGAGTTGGTACCAGATATGGCAGAGTTGCACTTCGTGGTTTTCGGGATATGACACAACTGCAATAGACACAACTTTACGATATACTGCCTGCTTAACACTGATAACAAAGGGAGAGGCACGTTCCCTGAGTAAAAGTAGCATTAGGCACCACTAAAGATATACACATAAGGAGGAGATGAACCAATCAGCAATAATCCCAATTGATGTTCCCTTCATGATAAGATAATATGGTCCAGGAGTACTTGACATTGGGAGAATGAAAGTAACACCCTTGTGAGAAATTGCGAAATGATTGCTGGGGATGTGGGGCATATGACTAGCTTGAGTAAGACTTGTGGGTGAAATGTTTGGGGGTGGCCGGATCGACACATTTGTATTGATTATGGGCTTAATATTGATCAAAGTGGTCAGAGTATGAGGAAAAGGTGGGACAGAGGAAGTAGACGGTGTAGAGAACAGCTGTTCCCTACGGTTGAATCCTTACATCCCATGCCATTCCGCCTTCACAACACTTTCTGTCAGGTTTCCGATGTGTGTGGCCACTTCCCGCACTCATTCCGTCGCCTTCCCACAATGTCTGCCGCTTTCCCGCGCCGTTTCCGCCATTTTCTGTCTCAAATCACTGTCGGAATCATCCCGTTATTGCCATCTGCCGTGTCCCGTCTGTCCTGTCAGTCTGTGGGTAGGTTGTTTTACACTTTCCGTCTATTTTTATGACTTTCCGTCCCCGTCGGCACCATCCCGTCTGACGGAACCACTTGTTTTCTGACGGAACCACTTATTTTCAGTCGGTATGTACTTTTTGGCCACGGAAACTACTTTACGGTATGGGTAGAGTCTTGGGTATGCCTGGGACTATAAAGTATTGTCATTCTGACTTTGAATAAATCTTTCCGCATCTTTCCGTTTACCATCAAAACCATCCTGTCTGTTTCCGCCGTCGCAGTTGCCGTTCTTGACCATCCTGTTGGTCTATCACACTCTTTACGACCCGGCCAGTCCTGCATTCCATCCGGGAGTGTCCGGACCCACCATTTCTTGACCTACCACACTTGGGACAGTAAGCCTCAGTCCTCTCCAACTGTATCCCTCTTCCCGCTCTCTCTGGGGACGAACCTATCGCATCCCCTTCACCCTGTCTGCAGTCCACCTGCTACAAGAGCAGCTTGGATTATCGTTCTTCAACGGACTGGCAGTGAGCAGAGTGGCAGAAGTGGAACACACAGGAAAAATGGAATGGACCAATATGTTGTGGGTGACTGGAAGGGCTGCCCCAGGAGGAGCATTTGAACGAGGTGAACTGAGCACTACCCTGGAAGCAGGATGCAAAGACTGGCCTC
>JBBPKK010001088.1:0-12189 GCA_038089215.1 Tylopilus vinaceipallidus | reverse complement strand
CCGGACCTGGCTCCCTCGTGGGCGGTACTACACCGGTTACCCATCTCAAAATACCCCATTTTGTCGTAATTGAACGTCAATGCTCTACTGTAAATCACGGTTTACGTAGGCTTCGAAACTCGAAAAATCAACGGATTGGTATTTGCTCATCGACATTCCATAGGTCCACTCACTGGAGCATCTTGCCCTATCTGGAGGTGTTCATAGACCCCGCATACACTCTTCCAGGGAGACAACAGTATCTGTCTGAGGATCGGATGACGACGCCGCAGGGAGTGGGCGCTTGTCAAGAGCCTAGAGAGATAGTACACCGCGTCATAACTCCAGATCCCGAACTCGGTCCATTATGGGGCACGCACGGCATACAACAGGCCCGAATCACGATTCAGCGCATCCCGGACGCGATCAGACTGGTCTTTGGACCATGGCAGGCGTTTTTTCTTCGCGACCTGCTTGACACCAGCGGGGTTTGGCTTGGTGTTCGTCCGCTTGCTCGCACTGGACTTTACTTTGGCTGTGCGGTTGCGGAGAGGTTTGCTCCCCATACTCACTGTTTGTAATGTGTCGGGTTTTGCCAAAACATGAATGGTTTTCTTCCGAGATGTAGTTTTCTTACGTAAAATGTGCAGGGAAGTCCGAAAAGACCAGTCCATCGCTTCCGATCCCTGCTCGGAGGCAATCAGACGGGTTCCGAACTAGCGTATACATTACAATAAAAGTGCGTTCTAGCGTCGTAGGCAACTAACCACCACTCTGAGTGTGGGACGCCTTTCCATGCGTGTTCTATCGTTGGCAACGTACCTTTTCGGAACGTTCTCCCATGAATCAGTACTACTCTCCCCGCCCCTCGATGTCCACCTCACCAGCGGCACATTCCGGGGAGTCTCTAACGCGAATGGAATCGACACCTGGTTTGGAATACCTTTTGCGCAGCCCCCTGTCGGCCCTCTGCGGTTCAAAGCCCCTCTGCCTATCGCTAAACCATTGCAAGGCATCCAGGATGCCTCGCAGTACGGGGATGCCTGTCCTCAGCCTCTGTCACCTTTTTTGGACACCAGTACAAGTGAAAATTGTCTGACGTTGAACGTACGTCCGGGTGGCTTTCAGACGTCCCGTGGGCTGGAAGGATGTTTCATAGGTATGGCGACCAACGGGCACTTCTGCGGACGCACGTCTTCCAGTGTTGGTTTGGTTTTTTGTCCGTCTGCCTTTCGCTTTGCTGCTCTTTCTGATGCATCGAAAGTAGGCAGGAGCCTATAATATCGGGTTGGTCCATTTGGTGAATGTTTGCGATCGTGCTATCGCTAACAGGTTTCATAAACAGCACACCTACAAAACGCAAACCCGATCGTAAGTCGATGTTTTGATTCAGATATCTTCCCAACATCTCCTCTAGGGATAATCAAGTGGAGTGCGGCAAGGGAGAAGCCCATCATCTTTGTCTCCATGTGAGTTGAGAAACCAAAGGTTTTGTGTATTGGTGTATGTTCATTGGTTGCACAGAAACTATCGATTAAATACCTTTGGCTTCGTGAGTAACCTATAATGTAGACCCGTTAGAGAAAATTGACATTTTCGATCAGCTGGCGAGCGCCGATGTCCCTCCCGAGGATCTAAACGCCGGTCTCTTGGACCAGCAAGCAGCGCTCGTGTTCATACAAGAGAACATTTCTCGCTTTGGTGGGGATCCCTCCAAGGTATTCACTGTTTGCTTTGCTGAGCACGTTATGCTCACCTTCAGTGAAGGTCACCATCTGGGGTCTGCTAATAAATTTTCGTTCAGACCCTTATGTTTAATGAACTTCCTTCTAGTCTGCAGGCGCTGGTAGCGTTGAAGCTCAAATGCTGTACGGAACCAGGCCTGGCTTGTTTCGTGCCGTAATCGCAGATTCGTCCACTGGACCGTTGTGCGTCGTTCAGGCAAATATATGATCGTCATTCGTTGACACTGTTTATTTCGTTATCAGCAAGAATGCGCCCTATGCTTGGCAGTACGACAAACCAGGGATGCCATATTCCCGTTTGCTAGCCGCGACAGGGTGTGTGGCGGGACCTGGTTCGGTGGAGTGTTTGCGGCAAGTTCCGTATGAGGTATAGCTTGTTTTCTCCAGACCCGTGACGTAGTCCATCCTGAATGGTGATCGAAGACCCTCTTGAACATTACCAACGCAATGATCGGTACCGCCCTTGTTCACCAGCTGTGGCAACCTGCAGTTGGCCCTGTTGGTAGCTTTGTGCCGGAAAGACCCTCGCAACGGATTCTGAGTGGAAACTACAATCACGTACCCTATCTTGGGGGGACTACCGTATGTTCCTGCCGATTGCACGCAATAATTTTACTCAATGTGCGCTCCCTCCTCACTCAGTTGAATGAAGGAACGATATACTGCCAAACGCTGTATGACCTAAGCTTGCCCTCTTCCGAACAAGCATCTAGGTTCAACAGCTGGATGCATCGGCTGCTCGTGGATAACTCGACCCTGACTCCGGACGTCGTCGCGGGCATCAATCACCTGTATCCCGTGAACGACAGCACGTACGGCGGTGCATGGCACACCGGGGACATGCTCTACGACCGGGCCGTCGCGTGGTACACGGACGTCATGTTCCTCGCGCCACGCCGGTTCTTGTTCGACCATGGCGCGTCGCGGCTGCAGCCCCTGTGGGCATACCGCGCTGCAGAATTCATCCCGGGCACGGCGCCGGCCCGCGGCGGTGCGTGTGTGCGATGCTGTTGCCGCTGTCGTCGCATGTGCTGACCCAACAACCAGTCTACCACGGGTCCGAGCTGGCGTTCATCTTTGGCCCGGTCCCGGGCGCGGCGTACGATCGGTTCGCGGATCAGATGACGGCGTACTGGATCAACTTTGTCCACGACATGCATCCGGGCTGTGCGTCCCATCATGCTTGCCGTTGCCCATGGTCGCTCAGTCACGCTTCTGTTTCAGCGGATTGGCCCCGGTACGACACGACGTCGAAGCTGGTGATGCAGTTGATGCGGGACAACATCACGCGCGTTCCGGACGGTAAGCGTCTCAGTCTCCGCGAGGAAACCGGGTTCATCCATGCCCTCCTGTAGATTTTGACGTCGCCAGGACGGACTATCTGAATTCGCCCGCCGTCCTTGCCGCGTTCGAAAAGTGACCACGCGTGTGGAGAGGTGACGTTGCCTTTTTGGTTGGTTTTGCTGTCCCTTTCCCCCCTGGATCGCGGACTGTGTCGTCGTGCCATCTTCGTACATACATTTCTCTCCAGGATGTTGATGCATCCCAACCTCTTCCCAGGATGCATATTGATACCATTGACCGCTGTGTCACACGGCGACATGTGGTGTGAATCGAGAGGTCTTGCGCCACCCGCATCCGGGCACGCCGGTCGCGACGCGCATATGGTCGATCAGGGGATGGGCCACGACATCGGTCGTTGGTTTCACGCCCGTCTTCGAGATGGGAACAATGGCGTCCAGATCTCGTCGATCCTCGAGATTGATCCCTGCGCTTGTCCCTCGGGGTGGATCATGCAGCATGGTTGATCGGAGTACCACATGAAAATTCAAGCCGGAACCGACGCGGTTCCTCGGCCTGCACGCACACATCGCCCCGACCAACCGACCCGCCCGCTCAGCGCCGGCCTCGCTCGTCGTCCGTCCGAAAACCCGATGCGATTCCACAAATCCGTATGCTACACACGTCCACGACCCCTCACTCGAAACTCAGCTCCACCGCCACGTTGGCGACCATGAGGACCACGTAGGCCCCGATGAGGAACGCGCCCCAGCGGCGGGAGAGCACGTAGCCCTTCATCGGCACGACCACGAGCGTCGTTGCGAGCAAGAGCAGCAGCCCGACCGTGCTCGTGATCAGCGTCGGCGTAAAGTGCAGGTCGTAGGGCGCCCCGCCGGCGTGGTGGATGACGTACGTGCCCGAGATGCCGATCCCGAGGAGGATGTTGACCATCGGGCCGCCGAAGCAGGCGGAGAAGCCCATCATGGGGGCAAAGACCTGTGGCAAGGGCGGCCGCGGGGCGCACGGTCAGCCAGTCAGCGTGTGGGGAGACAGGGAAGCGCGACCAACCGCGACGCTCGTGTTGGCAACCAGGTCAGCGAGCGAGTTGCCGACGGCAAAGATCGTGAGACCGATGATGGCGTCCGAGAGCCCAAATATGAACCCAAACGTCTGAAAAAGGGAGGGTCGTGAGTAAGACGCCCGAGAACGTGTGAGTGGGAAATCAGATCACTTGGAGCACGTTCACGACTTCGTCCGCAATCGCCATGATCCACACGACGGCAACGAGAAAACCCATCGAGCAGCGCGCCATCTGACCGGTCGGGCGGGACCCCAGGCTGGAACACACGAGGACGAGGAGGGCGACCGCACTTCCCCCGAGGGCAGTGCCGACCAACAGCCACTTGGTGTCGCTATTTCGGCCTTGGTTCCCAGTTCAAAAAATACATATTTTACCACGCAACAAAGACGCACTGAACAGGACGGCGGCGCAAAACAACGGCCCGAGAATACATTGGGCGGCCGTCAGCCATTTGTTGAAGTCGAGCTCGTGTAGGTCTTCCTCGACGTCGTGTTCCGCGATCAGCGCCCTCTCGACGCCCTCTTCTTCGAATTCGGGCAGACGCGTCTCGTGCGAGCCTATTTTCTCCTCGTGCAAACCGTCGCTACCGTAAGGCGTGATGACGACAGGTAAGGTAATCGTCAGTGCCATCACGGCTGGCGCCGCAAGGAGTGAGACAATCTTGCTTGTCAAGGTCTTGGATTTGAAATGATGCAGGGACGGGAACAAGATGTGCCACGTCCGCGCGAGAACATACCACATGCCCTGCGAGGGCGGCGGCGGCGGCGGCGGTGATGGAAGCGGCGGAATCTCCTCGATCTCGGGCAAGGCGCGCGCCTGGTCCGGCGAGGCGGGTGTCTGGGAGATCGAGGGGATCGTGGGGATCGATAGCGGCGTCTGCTCCTCGTCCTCGTTCACGTCCACCAGTTCAGCGACTTGGTCCTCTGAGATGGAGGTGCGAAGCAATTTCGGAGAGCGGTCGTTGAGGGGCACGCCAAGCGCCCGACCCCAGTCGTCAGACTCCAGGGTCGGGTGGGGCGAGACCGAGTTGGAGCGGCTCTGACGACGATGGGCGTGGTAGTGGCCACCTGCGTACGGTGTCACGGGGGAATCGAAAATATTGAGGGATGAACTTGCGGCCTGGCTTTTGAGGGAGGCGACAACCTGTCGGAACTCGATAGCACCAACGAGGGAAAAGGAGGGCATTTGTGAGAGATGAGAAGGTGAGGTTATAGGCGAGGGTGTGGGGGAATGAGGTACGGGATGGAAGTGTGTTTGTACGCGAGGTATCGCGGGCACAGATGTGGATCTGACACGGGCGGATAGTGGAGATGGAAGCGGGAGAGTCAAGCTACTTGAAGGCGGAAGCGAGGAAGGTTCTTGAGGGGAAGAAACAGTGAGCATGGAGAGCTGTCAAGACTCGAAGGGCATTACCGTCAGAGTATGGCTGGAGGAGGCTTTCGTCCCTGTACTCTCCACGCACCATCGCTTCACGGCGACGCATCTTGTCTCTGCGACTCACCCACCAACCACCGATGATAACAGTGAGAGCATAAAAAACGTACCAAACGATGAGCAATATGGATTCGGAGGCGGTGATGGTGCCGTCTCTTAAAATAAATAGTAGTATGCATATCGCGATCGTGAAGAAACCGACGTCGCGGAGGAAGGGGATAGGATCGACTTTGAACGGACGGATGATGCACATGGAGCCCGCGACACACGAGACAATGAAGGATGCCGCGCCGAGCAACTCACCGATGGCCAGGCTGCCCGAATTTGCCCGCATGGCGGAGAAGGTGGCAAAGACATCGGGGCTGGCATTTCCAAAGGCAAGGAGTGTGACGCCGGCGACGTCTTCGTTGAGCCCGAGGAACTGGGCGATGGTGGCGAGGTTCGGGGTGAAGAAGTCCGAGGCGGATATGCCGAGCGTGGAGAAGAGGAATCCGAGCCAGAGGAGGAGGGCGGTGAAGACGAGTGGTCGAAAGGGGGGATCGGTGCAATAATAGAGATGCAGATAAGGAATGGAGAGGACGGTGTCGGAAGTTGGACACTCGTCCCGGACATGGAGACACTGGTCTGAGGCGAGCGCCAAGTCGAGCGGATGGCACTGAGGGGCATGAGCGGGGACGGGCGGGGAGGGGAGACGAGCCGTTACCTCGTCTTCGGTGACGGGGACGTCGGACGACAGCGCGGCCAGTTTCGCGAGGGTAGACCCGGGTAGATGTGCATACCTGCTCTGGGACCACAGCACGGCGTTGAGGACGAGGGCGGCGAGGAGGAGGGACGTTGTGAGGCGGGGCATGGTGGGCGTCGCAGGTCAACGTGCCCGGTGGAGTCGCATGGGCCGCGCTGGCGAGTGCTGGCACAAGGCGATATGAGGGCCCCGGGATTATGTCAGCACCCGCCTCGTGGCCCGGGTCGGCCCCGGCCTCGGACGCGGCGCTTGCGCGGTTCTCCCCAACGATGAAGATCGCTGTCCTCACGTCCGGCGGCGACAGCGCCGGCATGAACGCCGTCGTCCGCGCTGTCGTCAAGGTCGGCATCCTCAGGCAAGTCTCTCCGCCGCCGCCCCCCGCGCTCACGCCGACCCCGCCCGCAGGGGCTGCGAGACCTACATCGTCCGCGAGGGATACGAAGGCCTCGTCCGCGGCAACTCCCAGCACCTCCCCGCCTACAGCGAGCCGTTCGCAGACCCGAGCGCCACACAGCGCCTGCGCGACACCAACCTGCTCGACAATCTGCGCTTCGGCGACGGAACCCTCCTCCGCGACGGCACGTCCGACCACCCCGGCGGTCGCACCCTCAAGGGCCACTACATCGTGCGCGTCGGGTTCGACGATGTGCGGGGCTGGTTTGCAGAGGTGTGTGCTCACTCTCCTCGCAGGCGCTGCTTGCGTCTGACGGCTGCAGGGCGGCACCCTCATTGGAACTGCTCGCTCGAAAGCCTTCCGCACACCAGAAGGCCGCCTTTCCGCCGCATACAACCTCATCAGAGAGGGCATCGACGCCCTCGTCGTCTGCGGCGGTGATGGCTCCCTGACCGGCGCAGACGTCTTCCGCGCCGAGTGGCCATCCCTCCTCGAGTCCCTTCATGCCCAGGGCAAGATCACCGCCGAGCAGCTCGCTCAACACGGTCACCTCCGCATCGTCGGGCTCGTCGGTTCCATCGACAACGACATGAGCATGACCGATCTCACCATCGGCGCACCGACCGCGCTCCACAGGATATGCGAGGCCATCGACAACATCAACTCGACCGCAGCATCACACTCGAGAGCGTTCGTGCTCGAAGTCATGGGCAGGCACTGTGGCTGGTTAGCCCTCCTCGCAGGCGTGAGGTAACCCCCCCAGGATCATGCGGAGATCACCTTGTTAATCCCCACCAATAGCGGAGGCGCCGACTTCATTTTCATACCCGAACGCCCACCCGAAGCGAATCCATGGGAAGATTACATGTGTGAGACCATCAAACGCGTAGGTCCCATGCTCGCTTGTCAATATTTGTATATCTCACGACCGTCCAGCACCGAGAAATCGGGAAGCGTAAAACGATCGTCATCGTCGCGGAAGGCGCCCACGACGCCAATCTTCAGCCCATTCGTGCCGATTACGTCAAGGACGTTCTAACTGAACGACTCGGGCTCGACTCACGTGTGACGACCCTCGGTCACACACAACGCGGAGGCAAGCCCTGTGCGCTCGACCGTACACTGGTGAGAGAATGTGATTTCGGTACGAAGTCTGTTTGACAATAGATATCCCGTATAGCCGACGCTGCAAGGCGTCGAGGCCGTCAATGCCCTCCTTGAAGCTACCCCTGACACGCCTTCGTACATGATCGGAATCCGTGAAAACAAGATCACTCGTGTCCCTCTGATGGAAGCCGTCGCGATGGTACAATTTCCCCCCGAACCGGGCGCATATGTGCTGAAAACCTCACTGCCGTGCAGACCAAGGCCGTGGCAGAAGCGATTGCAGCCAAGGATTTCACCAAAGCAATGTCCTTGCGCGATCCCGAATTTTTGCAGAGTCTCGAAAACTTTTTCACCACGTCGACACTATACACCGAAAAGCAGCTCCCAGAGTATCAGGTCAGCTTTATCACCACCGAGCATACCACCGTATCTAATCGACCTTGTAGCGCATGCGGGTTGCCATCATGCAGTAAGAGCGCCCAGTTCTGGAAATATCATCTATTTTACGTTCGGCCCATCTCAGCATTGGTGCGCCCGCCGGGGGTATGAACGCTGCCACCCGGGCTGCGGTCCGCTACTGCATCAAACAAGGACACACGCCGCTCGCCGTCCACAATGGCTTCCGAGGTCTCCTCGACGACAACGTGCACGAGCTCTCCTGGCTCGGCGTGGATGGCTGGACCGCCCGCGGTGGCTCTGAGCTCGGCACGAACCGCACGCTCCCCGACATCGACCTCGGCGCAATCGCGTCCCGCTTCCAAGAACACCATCTTCACGGATTGATGCTGATCGGCGGGTTTGAAGCCTTCAACGCGCTGCTGATCTTGGACAATGCACGCAAACTGTACCCGTCGTTCAACATCCCGATGGTGCACCTCCCCGCGACGCTCTCGAACAACGTGCCGCTGACCGAGTTCAGTCTCGGGAGCGACACGAGTCTGAACGCGCTTGTGGACGCGTGCGATTCGATCAAGCAGAGTGCGTCGGCGAGTCGGAACAGGGTGTTTGTCGTGGAGACACAGGGCGGGCAGTGTGGGTACATCGCGACGATGGGCGCGTTGGCGGTGCGTGGTTCTCCTTGTCTAGCATGTGAACGCGCTCATCCGGTCGACAGACGGGTGCGTCATTGGTGTATACCCCGGAGCAGGGCATGGACCTCGACATGTTGCGGGACGACGTCAAGTTCCTCCGGCTGCGCTACGGGCTGGACGCCAAGGGCAAGAGCGAAGGGCGTCTCGTCATTCGGTACGTCCCCGCGCCTCTCTCTGCGCGCTCGCGCCGCCCTGACAACCTGCCCGCCACGCAGAAACGAATGCGCGTCGACGGTGTACACGACCGACGTGATCACGAAGATGTTCAAGGAAGAGGGCGGCGCGCTGTTTGACTCGCGCTCCGCCTCGCTCGGGCACACGCTGCAAGGCGGGGTGCCCTCGCCGATGGACCGCGCCCGCGCGACCCGCCTCTCGTTGCGGTGCATGACGTTTTTGGAGGAGCACCACGCGCGCCTCCGGGCGCAGCCTGGGCGGGTCAAGGTCGCGCCCGAGGCGAGCGCGGCGGTGATCACGATCCAGGGGAGCGCGCTCGAGTGGGTGTCGGCGCAGGCGATGGTCCGGCACGCGGATATGAAGTATCGGCGGGGCAAGGCGGTGTGGTGGGCGGGCGTCAAGGACTTGGTGGAGGCGTTGGCGGGGCGGTCCGAGCTGGTGTGAGATGTGTAGACGGGGTGGGGCGTCGAATAGAACTCATCGGATCACGCTGTAGATAGTGTACTACTTTCTTTCGGTCCTGGCTTTGGCGCAACTTGCAGTGTACAAGTATATGGTGTTGAGCACCACATGGTTGCCATGCTTTCGCCCAGATACTGCCGTCAACAACTGTGGTTGAGTGTGATTGGTTCACAATGGGAAATCTCTCGCAGAACACTCGCAATGACCTTTATCCAACCGCCGGTTACTCGGGTACATATAGCACAATGGTGGTCGATGCCGTCTCATAACAGGAGTCGAACACACTGTATGTGCGGTGTAAGTCATCCTATTCAAATAAGGAAACCACGAAAAAAAAGACAAAACATTCTGTAGGAAAAAAAAAAGCAGCCAACGCGAAGAGAGGCCTACACGGTATGCAACTGGTGATATACGGGCTCGAAAGGTAGCAGGACAGACGCTAAAGATGAGGGATGTACGACATCCAGGAGACAGTCTCGTACGCGGAACAGGGCAGCGCACGGAGGCTTGCCAGCATCAATCCCACGAGCAGAAGCCGGGATGCGATACCAAGAATAAAGCTTGAAACGAATAGGAAATTCCTCACAGGGCTGAAATCGGCCGTGAAATGATTACCAGCCAACTCAATCGCAACAGCACAGCAGCAGAAAACTGGCACACATCCCGCCAAAACGAACGACGCAACGCGCCACAGGATCTTCTCCGTCTCTGTCGGAAATTCAAAGTTCCAAGCAATCGGGTGCAGTCCGCCCAGAATAGTCCACGTGATATAGAGTGAAGTCCCCGAGACAAGGCCACTATCCAGGCCCTCAACCATGGTGGTCAGTTTTCCGGGTTTAGACTGATCATGCTGCATCAGTAATTTAGGGTGGATCTAATTTCGTCTAATTTGCCGCTAATTCAATCTTATTAATCTTATGGCAGACCGTGAGACTGGTGAGATCCCTGAGACAAATAAGTCACTTAGCAACCATTCTGGGGATGTCTAAAGTGACTCAGGTCTAGCTAATTTGTTTGAAGTGTCCAATTAGTTCATGGTGAGTGGAGCTGTGATGCCATGATCACACTGCACAGAAGGTTTTGGCATGTCACATACTATCTAACCTGCAGGGATCACTCAGTTGCACAGGTTATGTTGAGGGCTTTGGCACATAGAAACAGTGTTGGTAGTCAGGCAAATTGAGATGGAGCTGTTCTGATATGAAGCAGGTGATAGGTGAGGGAAAAATGGGTACTCAGAGCTTGATAGCAAGTTGAATAATCCATCTCACTGGATAATTGTGCTAATTGTGCTTGGCATCCAAAATTAGATCAATTAGACAAAATTAGATACATCCTAAATTACTGATGTGATCGAGACTATCAGATGTCAGCACAAAGCAAACTGACGTCCGCGCTCACTGGGGATGGTTATTTCCTCCCAGCAATCAATAGGGCATTGTGCACGGCGTAAGTGATTGACCTGGACAAATAACCGGGTTCCGACCTCCATGCTTTCGACCTGCATCAGTGAGCGGTCTCAGCTCTGTAATACCGAATAGCACGCTGAATGATCAGATACGCACAAGTCCTCGAGAGAGTATACTTTTTCCTGCCTGGCACGACGAAAGACATGAGGGCATTTAGGGCTGTGTGGCTTGTCCCACCAGAACAAAAGATAGAGAAATGCGACTGCAGACATACATAGCGTGTCGATTTCAATCAGCGTGACCGCGAGGCCCTGGGAAAGGCGAGCGACGACCTGGAATATGAACCAGAACAGCTGAAACATGAAAATGGCCTTGTTCATTGGATTTGATTTGCTTCTATCCCTGATATCCTTTTCTGTAATGAGCGGGTTTGCGATATTCCCGCCTTCGCAAAGTCCTTGTAGATATCCGGGAGTTTCTATGAGATCTTTGTTATTGCGATAAGCAAAGCCACCCATGTTCATAAAGTGGCTGTGTGATATCGACCACTGGTATCCTTTGTCTGACATATTTCAGTTGCGGTCAGAAGGCGCGTGGGGACACGCACCACGAAACATTCCGACGTTTTTATGAGCCTCACACCACTGTGTAGCAGCCAACATGATTACCAGCTCGGGGGCAATAAAGGCTGTCATGAAGATCCATGGAACCCGTACAAGGGTATCAAAAGGTTCAAGATTATCATCTCGCAGAAAGCCAGGAATTTCGGGATGAATCGCGTGCCACGTGCAAATCAGCAAGGTCACTGCGCAGTTCCGCAGTATGTTCCACAGAGTGCGACTGTTCCCTTCTAGTGGCGAGCAGTTGGAGCTCGTTGGATTCGCAGAGGATCCTTGGGCAAGGTAGGCGAGAGAGAAAACGACGAACAGTAAGAGAGTCATCTGAATGCGGGGATCAACGTGAAAGACTGTCGAATGTAAGGCTGGCCTCAACTATGACCTTCGTACATTTGGGGGCACAACACGCGAAATGTGCATGGTTGAATCATTGATAAATCATTCACTCCCGGCACGTTGCCTCTGTCAAGCGCTCCAATGTTCGGAACTTCGCATCCCACCAGGGTCTTTGCATGAATGCGACAACAATGACTAGTAACGTGCACTGAATTGGTCGCATTTCGTGTGGATGTAGCCAGTTGACATGGGTAGTGCTTGAAGTGTTGCCTAAGCGAATCATCCGGGGGCTGCAAGATTCTGGTAGCGTCGACTTCGTGTCTTCGATACATTGCCT
>JBBPKK010001087.1:0-12195 GCA_038089215.1 Tylopilus vinaceipallidus | reverse complement strand
CTCTCCAAATTTCTCTCACAGAAGGGACTTGTTAATCAAGCTTCATAGGAGACTCAGTTCTCTTGCAAAATATGGAACAAATGGTGGACTTGTGGATGTGTGAGGATTTGAGGGTCAGTTGAGAGGAACAGAGTGCCTGCCACACAGAATCAGTATGTGAAAAGTAAAACTCAATATACAACCTTTGCAGTTCATGCACATCATGTATGACACATCCAAAATGCATGGGAAGGCCTTGGTGTGGTCTGATGGCTGGGTGAGTCGAGCTGCTCCTACTGACTCTTGTAGGTCATGTTTTGAGTTGTCCTCGTTGACACAGTGGATTGATGTGCTCTGTATGTCATTCAGGATGCCATGGAGGTGCTGTGGGTGACTCCGGTGCATGCATCATCAAGCATTTGCACTGCTGGCATTGACTTGAGCAGTTGTCAGCTAGCATCCTCATATTGACTCGTTTTGAGTCCGTGCACATGTTGCTCATTGCACCATCCATCCGCTGTCAACCTCTGTGCATTCCAGATCTGTTGTCATCTATTTAACATGTCTGATCGCACTTGTCACCTCTCAGCTGGATCTGGTTGACCTGTGGGTCTCCTGGCCCTGTACCTGGACTTGGTGAGTCCAGTTCATTGTAGCAGTGGTCCCGACATCTTCTAGGATGCTCCCATGGACCTTGGATGTGATCTGGCGTGGTCACATCGTGCTCTGGCTGTATGGCAAGTTTTGAGCATCTTGAGGTGAGTCCTGCTCTACTTGCTCTAACCATTCCCTGACGCATTCTGACGTGTTACACAGCTTCTTCGGCTGCTCCATCATGTTCCTGGCACACTCAGATGCTCTGGATGTATGCACTTTGTCAGCACTTGGCATGTCCGGCCTGACTTAATGCCCTTGAGGTGAGGTGAGTATGCCCAGTCTTCTTCACCTGAGCATTTGCGCTGACTTCCTGACATGTTATGCAGCTCCTTGAGGTCATCCCTGGTGTCCTCAGTGCAGCTGGGTGCTCTTATTGCATGTGCATTGCATCCGATGAGTCTGAGCTCGGAGCTCACATGACCTCTCTGCTGCCCCTCAAGCTTGATGCTCGGGGGTGCATGCGATTGCCACGCCTGCTCGTCACGTGGTACAGATGGTTTGCAAGTAAGTTAAGGTGCATTCCTGTTGCCTTGGGAGGTGTACTCATCACTTTCTTTAACTTTCACTCCCGGCTGCTCTGGCTTGGGTGTGGCGGCTCTCTCCTCAATCGGCATGCTATGATGCATGCTGGCATTCTCCTCATTAACTTGCTCATTTGGCTATGTTCCACCAACCTTGCCATCACCTCCTGGGTTTGTGGTTAGCCATGCAATGCGTTTGGGTCACCAGTCATCTTGCTTGGTAAGTGGCTTGTTTGGCTTCACGTGCTGGTGCCATCATCGCCCATTGGCAGGCCAGGAGGCTCTGTGTGTGTGTCCGGATGATGCTCATCATTGCCCAGCATTTCCGGAGGGTCTTCCGACGGTCTCAGTGTGCACTCCTCGCCTTTGACCTCTGTCTTGGCCCTCATGTCGCCAGTTCCTTGATCCAGATTAATTAACTAGTTGGGGGGCTCTGTGGGCTCGCCTGGGTGATGGTCATCATTATCTGTCACGTCTGCAGGGTCTCTCAACAGTCTTGATGTTGCCGTCCTGCTGTCTGGGCACGGTTCGTCATGCAATGTGTGGCATGCGTGTGCACTTGCCTTGACATGCGTGGTGGCTGCTGAATGGCCTTGGTGGCCTCCTGGGCTGTATGTGGTGTGACGTGGGTCTTCTGAGGTGCACAGCTGACATTTATCATTGTGTGTGGTGAACTCCTCAGGTGGGCATTCTGCATCTTCGAGTCAGCTCTCCCCCTCGAGCGGCATGCTGGGGAGTACGCGAGGTGTGTGACCACTTGTGTTGTTGACTGACCATTTGGCTAAGCCTTCATATGTGTGCACAGTGGGTTTACTACTCCCATTGCCAGCACTCGGCTGAGAGTTGTCCCCCTCGAGCGGCATGCTACAGGGTCAGTGCCTAAAGGTAGGTCTTGAGGGTTTGGGGTCATGGGTGTGTTTGCTATTCAATGGGTTGGTGTCAGTTACTACGACATGGCAATGTGACCAAGGTCGTACTGCGCGTTCTCCTAGTGTTGAAAATGGTGACTGAGGTCCCAACCAACTCCCCAATTACCTAACCAGCTTATGCAAGCTGCTGAAAGATGCTGAGCACGAAATTTTTGATCCAAAAAGAGCATGATTGTTAGGCATTCCATACAAAACAGAGTCACGCTTATCTCAGCTTCGGAGCACCATGGGAAAGGAAGCCGACTATCTTCTGACACTGTCATATGAGCATGCACTAGTGCACCAGCAAGACTCTGCAGTCAGTGCTAGTGGACTGCAGAGAACATTACTGTCTAATTACCTGGATATCAGACTTTGAATGCTGAGACTCTAACAAAACCTTTGTCAGAACTCACTAAAGTGCTCGGACTGTGGTTAGCCCTAGCAAGTGATGGCAATAATTGACTATCTGAAAGTGGGGAATATACACAGAAACTACTCTACTTATATATGGCATAGGGCCAAGGGTATGAGCAGGGCGAAGGGGAATGAGTAAGCTAGGGTAAAGGGCAGCTGAGTAAAGGGTAGGAGCCCTGGGCAAAGGGTGATGCAATCTAGATAGATCGGAATAAGTAATTGAGAAATGGAGATCTTACATCACCCCCTCTTCACGGTTGATGTCTCAGCAATGGAAACTTGAAACATGAGTTGGGGAAGCAATTATAGTTGGCATGGAATTGTTTGAATTCCTGGGATGTGAGCATCCCTGTGGCAGGCAGTGGTGGGACCCCTTGACAAATGGGACATGTGCACTGCGAGTCTTGCTGTGCAGCCTGGAGTTGCATCGTCAGGGTGGGTTGAGCTGCAACTGGATGAGTGCAGTGGAATTTCTTTATCTCACTGTCCATCCCTTTCATCTTGTCTGCCTGGACCCATGTATCTTCCTCACATGGTTGCCCCTCTTCATGGACAAGGTACTCCATGTTCCCTTGGTGTTCTCAGCTATTCTGAATCATCTTCTTGGATTTCTTGAACTGTGCCGCTAAGGAAGGGATAGTTATCGTTAGTGGCCGTTTGTCCAATTTGTACAGCTTGAGGAGCAATTTGTGGAACACTGGGTGTACTCCCTTCCAGTCTGTACCCAGCTCTAGGCAGTATGCTGCTCATCTGACCTTGGTTTTGACTTGGAATGGGCCATAGAACTTGTAGTCCAGCTTCTTCGCTGGTCTGTCAGATCACAAGTGGGTAGCGTCCAGCAAGACCAAGTCCTTTGGCTTGTACTCCAGTCATTCTGTTACCTTTTGGTCATAGAACCACTTCATCGCCTCTGCAGCCCTGTTAAGGGCCATTTCCGCCTCTTTCCTCATTTCCTTCATGGTGCCCAAATATTCCACAACGGCTTCATTGTGGGAGTCCTTTTGCAAGTTGGAGATAGGTGTGGGTTGCCATCCATAGTTGAGCATGAATGGGGATGTGTTGGTTGCTGAGCTTGTCTTGGAGTTGTGGGTGAACTCCATGAGTGAGAGCCAATCAGCCCAGTCGTTCTGTCAGTTATTGGTGTAGATCTGCAGATACATCTCGACTTCCCTGTTCATCCTTTCTGTTTGTCCATCCATTTGAGGATGATATGCGGTGGATGGGTTGCCTGTTATATGCAACCGTTCATACAACTCTTTCATGAATTGCAATACGAATTGCAGTCCCCTATTGGAGATCACCTTGGTTGGAATGCTGTGAAGCTTGAATACCTGGTCCATAAAGATGTTCACTACCCCCTTAGATGTGATTGCTGTGGTGATGGGGAATAGCCTAATCATCTTTGTGAACTGATCCACTACCACCAGGATTGCGTCTTTGTCTCTAGACTGGGGTAGTGGACCAATTATATCCAGGCTTATGTGACTCCAAGGCATGTCTGGAATGTTGTGCAGCTGTAGGAGAGTATTCTTGGCCACGGTTGACGCCTTTGCCTTTTGACACAGGTTGCACTTCCATACGTAATTCTCTGTGTCTCAGCACAGTGAAGGCCAGAAATACTGTTCCATGATGAGGTCCTTGGTTCACTTGGCTCTGGTGTGTCCTGCCATTGGATGATCATGGCAAGTTGCTAAGATTCTTCCTCTCAGCTCCTTGTCATTCAGGATGTATAGGAGGTCTCTCCACTTGACAACCCTGTTGACTTCTTTCCAATCCAAGTTGCTCTTTTTGAGACCTTCTCAAGCAAACTGTTCCCTTTTGAACTGCAGCTTGGTGATCTGCTCTTTGATCTTGATGTGGGTCATAATCTCAGTGGAAATCTTCTGGACAAACACATCTTCTGGCAGGAGGATTTTGCTTTTGTTATTGTCCACCCCCTCTTCAAAGTCTGGCCTCTGGGACAGAGGGTCTGTGGGGTTCATTTTGCCAGGTTGATGAACAATGGTGAAGTGGAACTCTTGTAGTTCCTGCTGCCAGTGTGCTTGTCGACAGGATAAGTCCTGGGGTTTCTTAAAACACTCCAGGTTCTTGTGGTCCATCCAAATCTCTAAGGGATGTTGCATGCCAAGTAGGTAGTGGTGCCATTGTCATAGTGCCCACATGATCATGAGCATTTTCAGGTTGCCGGCATGGTAGTTCCGCTCAGCTTCCGTTAGTCCCCTTGAGATATATGCAATTGGATGCCACATGTCATCTTGTTTCTGGGACAAGATACCTCCTATCCCTACACCACTTCTGTCTGTCTCGATCCAGAATGGGTCTGTATCTGTGGGCATTCGGAGTGCTGGGGTACTGGTGAGTGAAGCATGACCTATTACCAGCATATAGTGTGGCTCAGGCTACTCGCAAACACTAGGCTTATAATGAGTCAAGGGGTACCAAGGGTATCCAACGTATTCCAGTCATATTGGAAGGTAAGAGGGAAAGACCACAAGGACTTAACTGAGGTCCTTGGATCGTCATATTCATACTATATATACCATAAGGGTGTTTGTACATGTTGTGCATAATGGTCTGTGCATATCTTATCTATGACATATCATGAGAGAAAGAAGTACATATAATGTCTCATGGGAGACTGTGCCTAGCATGAGGCAGTCTAGAGCACCATGAGGTGCGGCATTAGTGCCTTGTGGCACAGGGATCAGAGATAAGCGCTATGAGGCACAGTGATTAAATACATGAGGCAGATAAGGGTCTGGCCCCTACCATGTGCATGCCTGTCACTGGACAGCTGGGATTCCTCCATAGCCAGTTGTCATGTGAACTAGTCATGTGCTCAAATATGATAATTGGCCTTCCTATGGGCCTGGACCATCGTTCTTTCTTAGACCTTAGCTAAGTCTTTTTGTACCCATAACTTAGGGTTATGTAGCTCTTGGCCATGTGTCCATAACAGTGAGAGTGTCCTTGAGCGATTGGAAACTCCCCTGGCACTCCTCCGTCCACTCGAACTCCTTCTTGACTGAGGTCAGTGTGTTGAGTGGCTTTGTGACTTTGGCAAAGTCTTTAACAAATCTGCAATAAAAATTGAGGAAGCCGAGGAAGGCTCTAACTTCCTTCTGAGACTTCAGGGCAGGCCAGTCCGCAATCACCTTGACCTTAAGTGGGTCCATAGCGACCTTGTCCTGGGATATGATTAGCCTGAGGTACTTGGCCTCTTCTTGTTCAAAATCACATTTTTCGTGCTTGAGCCACAGTTTGTTGTCCCATAGGATCTGTAAGACTTCTCGTACAACCTTCTGATGATGTTCCAGGGTGGCCGTGAAGATCATTATGTCGTCCATGTAGATGATGATGTGATCTTGTTCTATGAGGGGCTGGAGGAGGTGGTTCATCATCATTTGGAATGTGGTCAGTGAGTTGGTGAGTCCAAAGAACATCACCAGGGGTTTGTACAGTCCTTGGTTTGTTTTGAACACCACTTTGTGCTTGTCGCCTTCCATGATCTGAATGTTGTTGTACCCCCACCTCACATCGAGCTTAGTGTAGTACTTGCTTCCTTTTAGCTTGTCCACTAGCTCTCTGATCAGTGGCAATGGATACCTATTCTTGATCATGATCGCATTCAGCTTCTGATAGTCCTGTACCAGTCAGAGTTGCCCATCTATCTTCTTCACAAAGAATAATGGAGATGCTATATGTGACTTGGATAGTCAGATCCTTCCAGACTTCAGATTCTCTTCAAGGAAAGTGTTGAGTTTGACCTGCTCTCCAGGGGATAATGGGTATGTCTTCCCATCAACTACGTGATCCCCTTCAATCAGATTGATTGTGTGGTCCCAAGGTTGTTGAGGAGGGAGTTTGTCGAAAGACTCCTTTGCAAAAACATCCTCAAACTTGTGGTATGCCTCAGGTACTGCTTCCTTGAAGGTCTTCTTCTGTTTCTGGATGTGGGCTGCAGCCACTATATCTGTGGCTACATTGCACAATCACCAATAGTCTCTCAGGTGGACTCTGTAGGTTCGTTCCTCATTGTTGTCTGGATCTGGTGTGAGATTTGGCATATGGTTGTCCTGGCAAGAGAGCTTAATGGTGTTCTTTGCCCAGTCAATGGATAGATTATGGGCTTGTATCCAATCTAAACCCAGGTACACCTCATTTGTTGATAGGTCTATGATGGCCAGCATGATGATTTCAGTGTGTCCCTGGATATCCAGTTCCATTTTGATGAATTTGGATATACCTCCAGAAGTGTTCATGGTCCCATTGGCGTTATACACCGGTATTGTTCTTGGCAAGGGTATTGTTTCAATCCCATGCTTGACCACGAAACTCCTGTCAATAGATGAACCTGTACATCCTGAATCTAGAAGGGCCTTGACTTTGAAGGATTGGTTGTCTCCTGCAGTGATTGTAGCTGGGATTTCAAATGACTGTCCCCACTTTGACTGTTTGTGCCTTGGTTTTTGTTGGAGTTTCAAGAGACAAATCTGCACTTCCTCCATCATCATGCTGCAAATGGATTGAATGAGCTCCACCCCCACTTTTGCAGTTCACATCCTGTGAACAAAATGCTGCAGATGAGTGAGGGATCAGTCTGTGTCTCCCTGATTGCACCCTTCCTTGATCCATTGAGTTGACCATGGGCCTACCATTGCACTCAGAGTCACCCTACCAGATTGAAGGCAAGAACTCTTGATCAGATGAGGACTTGGGTCCCCAGAGCCTCTGTTCTCCCAGATTTGCCACGATGGCATTCCCACCTCACTTGACAATCTGTCAGATGCTTGCTCTGGGGAGCACAGCATGCTACAACCCAGCGATGCCTCCTCACATTTTAGTAAATGCACCTGTTGGTTGGTCAACCCAAACCCTTTATTACCTTGTTTGGTGGTGAAGAGGTTGTCCACTTGTACTGGTGTCACGGTAGAGATTTTCTCCAGGATTAACTGGGTGATTTTGTCCCCTTTCTTGATGGAGACTGTGACATTGCTATGGTTCAGCAATATCACTTTTATCTCGCCTTGGTAGTCACTGTCAATTACCCCTGTGTTGACACCGATCTTTGCCTTGACAGCTAGCCCACTCCAGGGTGCCACTTGGCCATAGTATCCCTTGGGTATCGCCATCTTTATTCCAGTGTCAATGATGGCTTGCCCTCTAAAGGGAATTTGAGCATCATGGATGGAAAACAAGTCCATTCCAGCTGCCTCTTTTGTGCCTTGCTCTGGGAGCTTGGCGTTCTCATTAACCAGCACCACCAGTACTGGTTCTTCTGAGTCCCTTTCATCGGTGCCCTGTATGTTCAGAACAGCAAATCTATTGTTCATACTAGTACAGGTGGGAGCAGTGCTACACCATCCTTGAGCAGCCGTCGGACTCACACCGACTGCTCATTTCCAAAACCTGCTGGAGCGATAGCACAGATCTGGGCAGTCACATCTTCATTCTTGCCAACATCTAACTTCTGGCCATTGAAGTAGATCTGGCATTGCCACAGAGGGAACTTGGGCATGTGATCTTTGCACGGCCAGGGCTTCTGGCACTTGGCACACACCCCTTTTCTCTGGGCCTCCCCTATATCCATTGGAGCACTGGCTCTAGAAAACATCCCAACTGTGTTAGGGTGCATGGTGGCGGCAGTGTTGCTCGATGAAGCTGCAGCTGTGCCTGAATTCGCTGATCCCAGTGGAACTGTTCCCTGAGATTTTTGAGATCCCCCACCTGTCTGAGTAGGTGGCACCTGACCATCCTGTCAAAGCTGCTCCTTGATTGTTCGGTCAGCATTGATGAGTGCTGACTCCCAGAGGTTGATGTCCTTGGTCTTGAGGATGTCAGGACGGAAGTTCTGGACATACTTGACAACATTTCACCAGATGCCTGCCTTGATAATATTGAGGATAAAGGAGGCTTTAGCAGGAATGACCTCCATATTGATTTCATGAAGAAGGTGCTGGAGTCAGATGAAGAAGTCCTTGATGGACCCTGACCCCTGCCTAAGATTCTCCAACTCTGTCTCCTTCTCTGCAATGTAGTTGGGAGGCAGAAATGACTGCTCCATATGTCCTTTAAACTGCCTCCAGGACAAGAGGCAAAGTTGCAATGGCTGCGATGCCCAGTAGGTCACAAACCATCCGGCCGTGTTGTTACCCCTCACATATGAGAGGGCCATAAGTATTTTCTGGTAATTTGTAGGCTCCTGAAGGAAGCCATTGATGTAGAACTGGAGGGCTCTGAACCACTCCATATATTTGTGGTGTTCTCCAGCATAGTTTTCTGGCTTGGCGGCAATGGACTTGCTGATTCCACTGGTTTGCCCAAGGTTGACCCTGGGCTGGGCTTGGCCTGGGGACAGAAGAGGACATGCAGACCAGGGGCAGTGGGCCTGAGGTGCCTGGACTGGTGCAGATTCAGTGTAGTAGATTGTGTTCGGGGGTGGTCCTGTGATGTCTGTGCCGAACTTTGTGTAGTTGTGTCTCCACTTTTTGTAGAGCCATGATTGCACCTCATTACTAGGTCCAAGGCTGACTTGTTGCCAGAGGGGGTCGATCCTCTGGTTGAACTCTCTATAGTTTGCCCTGATGGAGGGGGCAGGCTGGGGCTGAGCCAGAACAGCTCATTGAGTTGATCCCAATCCAGCATGCAAGGGGGTGACAGAGTTGGGAAGAGGTACCTGTGCCTCAGCGAATGTTGGACGAATGCCAAGGGCATGAAGTTGTTGCTCGACAACAGAGACATCAAGCAGGGTGGAAGACATGATGAATAAAGTAGGGTGTGGTAGTCAGAGTGTAGTGCCTGATGTTCAGGACGAGAGGGAGAAATGGTTGAGACTATGAGTCGCTAACTTGCAGTAGGCCTGCACACAGCAGCAGGGCAACAGAGGGAAATATAAGGGAGAGCGAAATTAATCAAGCTACAAATCCCAGATCTTGAAGACCAGGACTCTTCTTCAGCTGTAGCTCCAGAAAACGCTTGACCAGATGTCCACTTGGGCAGACAGAGCCTCAGTTCACCCTGATTTGTTCTGAAGAATGTTCAAGGAGCTATCTGTAATCAATACCTGTGGGAAAGACCATGCACAGGCAGGCAGGGGAAGGAATAAGAGAGAAGCAGAGGATAATGATGAAGCAAGATAGTTTCTCTTCAGAGGAGTTGGTGACTCGACTTGAAAAGGCTAAGGGCAGTTAGGTGACTTTCAGATAATGTCAGAACTCACTAAAGTGCTCAGACTGTGGTTAGCCCTAGCGAGCGATGGCAATAATTGACTATTCAAAAGTGGGGAATATACACAGAAACTACTCTACTTATATACAGCGTAGGACCAAGGATATGAGCAGGGTGAAGGGGAATGAGTAAGCTAGGGTAAAGGGCAGCTGAGTAAAGGGTAGGAGCCCTGGGCAAAGGGCGACACAATCTAGATAGATTGGAATAGGTAATCAAGAAATGGAGATCTTACAACCTTGTGCAACATCATTCATGCCAGGGTTGTCCTACATCACATTCAAGGCAGTCTTCTTTCAGCAAGCATTGCATTTGGACTTTTCATGACCATTCTGGAGGGCCACCACCCATTGAGTGACAGCTGGCCACTCTAGGCTGGCAAGATTGGTAGTATAACACTCACCGTTCAAGCCGTTCCAGTGATTGAGTGTCCATCGCTGCATGCAAGACTAGCTTACAGTAAGCCAACTAATGAACTCTATGCAGTCTATTTTTTTAGTTTTTCCATTCTATTTTTTATGGGGGTGGAATTGTGCCAGACCAACCAGTGATGGCAGCATATGCCATATTACCATATCTGGTATGGCCCACCTGGAACTCTTCAGTTTCTCTTCTCATCTTGGCTTTTGCGATGCCAGTGTGGCTGGAAACAAGCATGAGATGTGTTCAATGCACTTACAAAGGAGAATGGGCCTCTTGCATTGTTCTCGCTGTAAAACCTCCATTTACTGCATATGTCCCCTTTTCCTTTTCTTCTTTTATTTGCACTCTTAGTATTCACTCCAGTCCAACAAATGTCAAGCGTTTGACTGGCCATACCACAAGGCCAAGTGCAAACCTGTGCCACCCCATGAACCCCCTGTCGTGCCACAAAAAGTCATTGGCATCATCATCACCTGCAACACCGATCGTGCTGAAGAACAATAATCCAAGCTGCTCTTGTAGCAGGTGGACTGCAGACAGGGTGAAGGGGATGTGATGGGTTTGTCCCCAGAGAGAGCAGGAAGAGGGATACAGTCAGAGGAGCTGGAGCTTACTGTCCCGAGTGTGGTAGGTCGAGAAATGGTGGGTCCAGACACTCCCAGGTGGAATGCAGGACTGGCCGGGTCATAAAGAGTGTGATAGACTAATGGGATGGTCAAGAACAGCGATGGTGACAGCAGAAATGGACAGGATGGTTCAGATGGTAAGCGGAAAGATGTGGAAAGATCTATTCAGTATGTAATCAACAATGCTTTATAGTCCGGGCATTCCCAGGACTGTACAAACAAATAAATGAAGAAACTGGGCAAATGTACATACTGTCCGGGTGAGTCCAGTATGGGTCTGGTGAGACTGGTGAGTGCAGTGCAGTCTGGGTGTACGAGTATGAAGTGATAACAAATGTAAATAATCATAGAACAATATAAGGACTCACCCACAAGATGAGACAGATGGATGGACACGAGGGACAATGGCAGTGGACATGGTTTGCAAGGATCCAGTACATCTGGTAGGTCCAATAGTGTGGGAAAGTGGGTCTGGTGGGTCCGGATTGAGTGCATGTGAATGTGGTTGTCCAGACTGCCTGTAGGATGATCTGAAAAGGTGGGACTATACTGGTTTTCAACTGTAGGGAAGCACAGCTCCCTACAGTGCACATGGGGCATGTGTGTTTGAGGCCACTGTCATTTGTCAGTCACATGAGATACACACCCAGGGCATTGTCTGCCCACTCTTTCAACAAGTCAGCTTCCCACTCATCCTTTTCCAGCACCTCAATGCTGATCCTGCCTCAATGATCTGCAACCCTGGTCTGGACAACCAAATAGCCACACATTTGATGACACACCTGAATATGGGTCACCCCAAGGAAAAGTGAAACCATGTTTTGGAAGCCACATGTTGTCTGGCAGCTCATGTTGCACCTGCTTTCAACTCTAGGTGGTGGAGGGTGGGTTGTATAGGCACAGTATGTCCCAGATCGTATCCAGGTGCATGGCAGACTTTGAACTGCTGCTTTAGGTGACTGTCATGCGCCAAGATGGAAAACCACTCTTGTGTGAAGCCATCAAAACAGCATTGATGTACGTCGACCACCTCCTCAGCATGTTTCACAATGGCATCATCCCTTCGTGCCTCATGAATCCTGCTGGCCTTCAACACTTCTGTCAGCGGTACAAGGAGGGGAGGATCAAGAGTGGTTGTATGGCATTCCAGACAATGAGGATTCCCTTGTGATGTACAATGTGTAGGCGTTCAATGACACAACGGTGATGTATATATACTCCATGGCATGTATTGTAGTCTCTCACCTTGCAGATATTTTATGGACATTGTTGAACCCTTTTGGTGACCCTCAGGAATCACCTGAAACAACCCCTGAGCTCTTGTTCTTAGGCTATTCACTAAACCTCCTAGACCATGGGGGGACTGAGTTGGTGTGCTAAGCTCGAGGGGAAAAACCCAGGAGAACCAGACTAGGTTCCCTGGCTTGCATTCAGGCTTTA
>JBBPKK010001086.1:0-12196 GCA_038089215.1 Tylopilus vinaceipallidus | reverse complement strand
AACCCTTGAAGGCCGCTTTGAATCACATGACTTTGTTGATCCGGTCAGAGTTGAATTAGCTGAGTGTGGAACACATGGATTATATAAGTCAAGCCTTAGCCTGAAAATTTTCTTCATCACCCACCATTCATACCTCCCATGTCTGCCTACCCCAATATCAAGATGTGGGATGACGCGCGCCTCTCGGAGAACGTCAACGATGACGACATGCTGTGGAATGCCAAGGTGGCAGAGCGGAGGAGACACACGAAAGCGAAGAAAGAGGCGGAGGAGCGGAGGAAGGTGGAGGAGGCTGCTAGGAAGAAGAAGGCCGAGGAGGAGGCTGCACAGGTGAGGGCAGAGAAGGTCGCAGCAGCAAAGAGGCGGGCAGAGGCCGAGGCGGTGGCAAAGAAGTGGGCAGAGGTGGTGCAGGCGGAGCAGGAGCGTGGAGCGACGAGCTCTGGAAAGGGCAAGGCAAAGGCAAACAAGTCGGCAGCGTGTCGGAGGTGTGAAGACCACGGACTGGACTGCATGCCGGAGACAGGCAAGTCCACCTCGTGTGTGGAGTGCCAGGAGGTGAAGGCGAAGTGCGAGCGCCCAGGGGAAGAAAAGCCAGAGAGGAAGAGAAAGAGGAAGGATGTGGCAGACACGAACAAGCAGGCCTGGAAGAAGGTCTGGTCAGAGGAAGCACCAGAGGTGATGAAGGCAGGGTTGGTCAAGGCCGCCAAGATCATTGCCAAGTTGTTAGAGAACTTGGGCGATGTTCTGAAGGGGCGGCTAGACTGGACGAACCTGCTGCTCAGGCAGCTGGTAGAGTTAAGGGTGGCAGAGGTGTACCCAGATGACAGGTTTGAAGATGAGGATGTGGAGTGCGTGGAGGCGGTGGCGGAGGTAGAGGAGTGCCAAGTGGAGGCTGAAGAGGCGTCGTCGGAGGGTGGAGGGGATTTGGAGGGTGGAGATGAGGAAGAGGGTGAGGATGGGGAAGGTGAAGAAGATGAAGAAGAGGCAGGTGCAAAGTAGATAGAATTGTCTGCTTGTTAAATAAAATCCAGAGTTAATTGGAGTGCAGTCCAGGTTTAGTCGGATACCGGAGATGAAAATCTTCAACTAGTTCAGACATGTGACTGAGTTCTGTGGCCAGCAACCAACTAGTCTCTTCGTCAGTACCTTCATATCTGGACCAACGGACTAAGTACAGCAGTTTGCAATTTCTTCTTCGCCTGTCTATCTTCGAGTCTAAGATTTCGGAGATCTCGTACTCCGGTTGGCCATCAACTTCGACTGGAGGCGGAGGTGGTTGTGCGCGATTGGGAATGGTGTTGGTGATGGCAGGTTCTAATTGGGAGACGTGAAAGACCAGATGTACAGACTTCATACTCTCCGGAAGTCAGAGCATGAAAGAGAGGGAACCGGCTTGTGCGATGATTTCATACGGTCCTAAGTTCTTCTCAGATAGTTTCTTGGATGGTTGTGTAGACCAGAAGTACTTGGCCTTGACAAAAACGTGGTCACCAACCTTGAAGTCTGGTGCCAGAGTTTGTTTGGCATCTGCAGGACCTTGGTAGCACTGCTGAGCTCCAGCTATCTCTTCTCAGAGGAGGGTGTGAAGGGAGTCAAGGTCGATGGAGTACTCTTGGGCTCGAGTGGAGGTGAGGTTGTGCTCAGGGTGGACAGAGACATTAGGGTGGTAGCCTTTGTTGGTGAAGAACGGCAAGACACTGGTAGTAGCATTCGGAGCATTGTTGTATGCGAACTCCACGAGGGGCAGGAGTTCGGACCAGTTGTCTTGCTGGTAATTGCAGTATATCCGAAGGTACTGTTCTAGCGTCTGGTTCATATGCTCAGTCTGTCCATCGCCCTCCAGATGATAACTGGAGGTGAAGTGTAGCTGGATGTCGAGAGCCTTGCTGAGGGAGCAGAAGAAGTGTGATATGAATTCCGAACCTCAATCGGAGGTAATGTGAGAGGGGACTCCATGCTTAGAGAAAACATGGAGTAGGAAAAGTTTGGCTAACTCCGGGGATGTCACCTTGTCGTCTGTAGGGATGAATATGCATTGCTTTGATAGTCAATCCATGACAACTAAGATGGCCATATGTCTGGAGGAGGTTGGGAGTTGTTCGATGAAGTCCATGGAGATGGAGTTCCATGGCTTCTCGGAGATGGGGAGTTGTTTCAGAAGCCCGTAGGGCTTATGATGGGGAACCTTGGCTCAGGCGCAGGCTGTACAAGAGGAGACGTACTCTTTGATGAATGTCTGGATGCCCAGCCAGGTGTATTCTCAGCGAATGAGTTCTAATGTGCGATTTTGGCCAAAATGACCAGACAGAGGGTGGTCATGCTTGTACTGGAGGACTCGGAGGCGGAGATTGTTAGTGTTGGGGACATAAATACGATCGTCGAGGCGTAGGAAACCTTCTGAGTCAACGACCCAGCAGGAGTCAGAGGAGTCGGAGGTGGACAGATGGATGGATGCGATGGGATCGGAGGGGAGAGTGGATAGGATGTCGTTGTGTAGGGACTCAATGTTGAACAGCGTGCTGGCCCAGAGGACCGGAGCTGCTAGACATGTTGCCCTGAGGGACAACGCGAGCTGCTCTTGGGTAAAAACTGGGCGGAAATTCTGGGGGTTAACTTGAGCATAGTCCCTATCCCCCTCTTTGGGATAGACATCCCAGCATCTAGTGAGGGAATCAGGCTTCGCACCCAAATGTCCTGGACGGAACCAGATGATCATGTTGAACTGCGAGAGGAACTCCAACCACCAGGCTTGACGCCAAGTGAGGAGCTTACTGGTAGTGAAATACTCTAAGTTCTTGTGGTTGGTCACAATGTCGACCAGAGTACTGGAGCCCTCAAGGTAGTGCTGCCAAGTCTGGAAGGACTCATGGATGGCAAGCAACTCCTTGTCATGGGTGTCGTAGTTGAGCTCTGGGGCAGAAAGGGTGTGTGAGTAAAAGGTGACAGGGCGGACTTCACTGTCCAGACATCGGAGGGAGAGAATGCCAGCGATGGCATAATTGGAGGCATCTGTCTTGACGATTAGGGGAGTGTCAGGGACCCAGTGGGTAAGGATGGGGGTGGAGGTGAAAGCGTCCTTGAGGTGCTGGAACGCAGAGTGACATGCGTCATCAAAGTTCCATGGGGTGCCCTTGTGAGTGAGGCGAGTGAGCAGAACGACCAGGCTGGAGTAGTTGGCGATGAATCGCTGGTAGAAGTTAGCAAAACCAAGGAATGATTGAATATCTCAGACCTTCCGGGGTTCAGGCCAATCAACTATGGCCTTCACCTTGTCAGGGGACATAGAGAGTCTGGAGGAAGAAAGCTGGTATCTGAGGTACTCGGTCAAGTCGGTGTGAAATTGGTACTTCTCTGGCTTGGCATACAGGCCATGTTTTCAGAGATGTTGGAGGACTTTCTGGATGTGCTCTTTGTGTTTGTCGCAGTCCTTGGAGAAGATGAGGATGTCGTCAAGGTATATGATTACCGAGACATTGAGGAGATCTGTGAAGATAGAATTGACAAACCGCTGAAAAGCCACAGGGGCATTGGTAAGTCTGAATGGCATGACGAGCCATCCATACGATCTGTAGCGCATCCGGAATGATGTCTTCCATTCATCGCCCTCAGTGATGCAGACCAGGTGGTATGCATGCCGGAGGTCGAGCTTGGTGTAGATGCAGGTGCGGCTCGGAGCATCGAGGAGATCAGAGATGCAGGGAAGTGGATAGCAGTCTTTCTTTGTCATCTTGTTGAGTCTGTGGAAGTCTACACAAAGGTGGAGTGAACCATCTTTTTTGTGGACAAAGAGTACCGGGGCTGCATGGGCAGAAGAGGAAGGGTGGATGAAGCCCATGGAGAGGTGTTCATCAAGGAACGCTCGGAGGGACCCAAGCTCGGAGGTGGAAAGGGAGTAGGTGGTACCTATCGGCAGAGATGCACCCTCTTCCAAGTCAATCTTCAGATTGAATTCGTGGTGTGGAGCAAGCTTGGAAGCTTTGCTCTTGCTAAAGACATCTGCAAAATCATGATACTCCAGAGGAACTCTGGAGAGATCAGCTGGTTCAGGGTTGGTAGAGGCAGAACGAAGTTCGCTCTCTGGAGGGTGGAGTGACAGTGAAAACTGCACAGAGCCTTCTAGGTGACAGGCGAGTGCAAAGGCAGGGGTGCTGATAAGCGCAATATGGGGGGCCTCGTGTTTGGAGAAACGCGGTGAATCGGTGGGGGCGGAGTCAGCTGGAGGAGTGATGTTCAGAGGCTGCAGAGATGAGCTCAGCATTGCTGGCATGGGCTGCTCAGATGTCTGGAATGAGATACTGCTCGAGACCCAATCAATCAATGGATTGTAGCGGGTGAGCCAGTTGTGTCCTAGAACAATAGAACAGGATCCATCTAGCAGAGTGACATAAAATGTTGTCGGAGTGATGTCACCGGTAGGGAAGCGGATAGAAAGGTCGAGTGGTTGAGTTATTGTAGCATTCGAGGTTCTGTCGAACAAACAGAGGGAAAGTGGAGGGACAGAGTTAGTTGAAAGTTCATGTTTATTGACAAATGAGGTATCTATGAAACAATCGGAGGAACCAGAGTCGATCAATGCAGGGAAAGAAGGGATGTCATACGATACAAGAGAGACTGATGGCATAAGTGATTTTGGATCTAAGAGAGCGGACACGTTGAGTTGGAGCTCCTTGAGTGCACATGAAGAGTCAACGCAACCTCCATTCTGTGCAGAGTCACGGAGGTCGCTGGCTATTTTTTTGCCTCAGAGGAGGCCTCCGGTTTAGCTTCTGGAGTTTCAGTCTTGCTAGCATGAGCCTTGGATGCCTGGGAGGTGGACTTTGGGCAGTCTTTGGCTATGTGCCCTGCTAGACCGCAGAACATGCAGAGGTTGCTGTCGAAGCACTGTTTGCACTTGGCCACAGTGAGCTTGCCATCTTTGCCCAACTTTGACGATAAGTCAGGCTTGGAGGAGGCGGATGCTCCGGAGTTGGTGGAAGTGCTGGTGGACTTCCCCTTAGACTCTTTAGAAGAGCCGGATGTGCCAGGGGAGGATGATGATGGGGCAGAGGGCTTGTCAGACGCCTTGGGAGGGTTAGAGGAAGGCTTTGCCTGACAGCTAACCTTCGATTTGTGCTCCCAGTAGTGAGTGTCGATGGTGTGGGCAAGCTGGCAGAGTTCAGAGAGGGTGGGGGGTTTGCCAATGCACGAGATCTCGTCTTTGATGCGGTCTGGGAGACCGTTGTAGAAATGGTGCCAGAGGGCACCTTCTCTGTAGCCCCAGACTTGGGACGCGATCCTGTTGAATTCAACAACGTACTTATTGATGCGTTGTCCGTCCTTTATTGTCAAATGGTCTAATTGATGCTCTGCATCTCTGACCGGGTTGTGTGGTCCGAAGTTTGTTTGAAGCTCTAGGACAAACTCCTTGAAGTTGTCCATCCAGAGTGGGCGGAGTACCGGATCTTCCATTTGTAGGAGGTCCAGCTCGAACCATTCAAGCGCCATGCCCTTAAGGTAGGACTGGGCAAATGTAACCTTGGTGTGGTCGGAGGTGAAAGCCTTGGGGCGATCTTGGAAGTTCAACTCGCATTGAACTAAGAAAACCCAGAGTTTGCGGGGGTCTGTCCCATCAAACTGGTCCAGTTCTCGGACCTTGGTTCGCTGTGAGGACTCAGATGATTTCTTCTTTGACGAGCAGGCAAGACCGCGGATAGCACTTGCAAGGCTTGCAAGCATGTCTTGTGGGATGTGTTCTTCATCGTCCGAAGAGTCAGGATCAAGGTCATCCCCTTGGAAATTGGAGTCGCTGTCGGAGGGGTCATCTCCAGGCTCATCCGGGTTCTCAGGGTTGCCTTTGTTGCTGGGGGTGTGGAATGACGCATCGGCTGGTGCGTCGTCGGCAAGCTGTTCGATGCATGCTCCCAGAGTAGGGGAGTGCAGAGGTGAGCGGGCCTGAGATGTGGAGGCTGGAGTGCATCTGGCGGAAAAACTGTGGAATTGTTCGACAAGGTCGGGGCCTCAGTGACCACTGCCGAAGGCATGTAGGGGATTAAATCTGGGAGAGATGGGAGGATTTGCGATTGCTCGCAAGCGGGATCTGGTAACTCGAGTGGCCATAGTGGGTTAAGGAGTCGAAGCAAGAGTGAGTTTGAATATACTGTTAAACTTGGGCGATGGACTCGGGGTAACTCCAAAGGTCCGGAGTTGAGGGGGTTGGACGGGACTTGGCTTCACCATATGTGGTGCACCCTTGTTTTGACTCAGTCCCAGATTTGCAGAGAGGTTGGAGGTTGGAGTTGGTAGTCATGCAACGACAACCAAAGGCAAAGTGGGAGAACGTCTAGTTCTGTTGATATTCAAACTGAAGAAATACATGGCGTATTCTACAGATTTCATATATGGAGGGAATCGTATTACTAAGTCTGGATGTCGGATGACAGAACATACTGGAGGGTCAGAGGTAAACATGTGCCAGGCATCGCCTTGGAGCTGTGCTCCTAGGTGAGCACTGGTCTTGGAGGTATCTAAGTGAAGAATGGAACGTAAAGGATGAGTAACAAAATGGGGACGTAAGAGAGGTGGTCATAGGGTATTACTAAACTACAAGTCCAAGTGTCATAAGTACAGAGATAATAGAAATCAAACCAGGGTTGGCACCAGAGTTGCTACCGGTGAAGAACAATAATCCAAGCTGCTCTTGTAGCAGGTGGACTGCAGACAGGGTGAAGGGGATGCGATAAGTTCGTCCCCAGAGAGAGTAGGAAGAGGGATACAGTTGGAGAGGACTGGGGCTTACTGTCCCAAGTGTGGTAGGTCGAGAAATGGTGGGTCCGGACACTCCCGGATGGAATGCAGGACCGGCTGGGTCGTAAAGAGCGTGATAGACCAACGGGATGGTCAAGAACGGCGACTGCGACGGTGGAAACGGACGGGATGGTTTAGATGGTAAACGGAAAGATGCAGAAAGATTTATTTAGTATGTAATCCACAACGCTTTATAGTCCGGGCATTCCCAGGACTGTACAAACACTTAAATGAAGAAACCAGGCAAAAGTACATAGTGTCCGGGTGAGACCAGTATGGGTCTGGTGAGACCAGTGAGTGCAGTGTGGTCTGGGTGTACGGGTACGAAGTGATAACGAATGTAAATGATCATAGAATGATATAAGGACTCACCCACAAGACGAGACAGACGGATGGACACAAGGGACAATGGTGGTGGACATGGTTTGCAAGGATCCGGTACATGCGGTAGGTCTGGTAGCATGGGAAAGTGGGTCCGGTGGGTCCGGATTGAGTGCGCGTGAATGCAGTTGTCCAGACTGCCTGTAGGATGATCTGAAAAGGTGGGACTATACTGGTTTTCAACTGTAGGTAAGCACGGCTCCCTACACCAGATATGGTGGAGTTGCACTTTGTGGTTTTCAGAATATGACAGTCATCAAGGAAGGTGATGACATAGCAGTACTGGTGATATGACTCAACCGGGAAGGACTTCAAATCCGAGTGGATAAGCTCAAATAAGCGCAAAGTGCACTGCTCAAAAGGAGGGAAGCTCCTGTTGGGAAGCTTGCCTTTGATACATCTGGGGCATACCAGGTCTTCAGAAGGGAAGTCTACCTCAGGGAAGTTTATTGTATGCTTCTTTGCCTGACGAAGCACTTTGCACGATGGGTGACCGAAACACTTATGAACAATGTCATAGTTCAGGGTACTGGTCATTATGACACTGTCATATCCCGAAAACCACGAAGTGCAACTCCGCCATATCTGGTAGCAACTCTGGTACCAACCCCGGTTTGATTTCTATTATCTCTGTACTTACGACACTCGGACTTGTAGTTTAGTAATACCCTATGACCACCTCTCTTACGTCCCCATTTTGTTACTCATCCTTTACATTCCATTCTTCGCTTAGATACCTCCGAGACCAGTGCTCGCCTAGGAGCACAGCTCCGAGGCAATGCCCAGCACATGTTTACCTCTGACCCTCCAGTATGTTCTGTCATCCGACATCCGGACTTAGTAATATGATTCCCTCTGTATATAAACTCCATAGAATATGCCATGTATTTCTTCAGTTTGAATATCAACAGAACTAGACGTTCTCCCACTTCGCCTTTGGTTGTTGTTGCACAACTACCAACTCCAACCTCCGACCTCTCTGCAAATCCGGGACTGAGTCAAAGCAAGGGCACACCACATATGGTGAAGCCAAGTCCCATCTGACCCTCTCAACTCTGGACCTTTGGAGTTACCCCGAGCCCATCGCCCAAGTTTAACAATGACTACAGCTCCTTTGCTTGGACCATGTCATTGCGCAATAAAAATGAGGCTTTGACTGCCACTCAGCATTTCTTAAAAATGGTCTCAATGCAATTTGAGCGTAAGGTGGTAGGATGGATGTCCGATGCTGGGGGAGAGTACAAATCCCAAGCATTCGATACCATGCTCAAGGAGCAGGGGATCAGGATCTTTCAGTCCACCCCTCACACTCCTATGCAGAATGGCCAAGCCGAAAGGCTCATGAGGACTCTAGGTGACAAGTCAGAGTTGATGCAGCATGATGCCTGCGCACCTGACAGCTGGTGGGAGTTATCCTTCTCCCATGCCACCCACGTCTACAACCAGACCCCTATGCGCCAGCTAAATGGCAAGATGCCATTTGAGATATTGCACAGCACCATGCCTGATGTCTCTTATCTCAGGGTCTGGGGATGTGCTGCTTTTGTGCACATTCCTGCTGATACCCGAGATAATAAGCTAGCACCCAAGGCCGAGCTAATGATGCATCTCAGTGTGGCACCAGGCATGGATCGCAACTGGATCTTTATGCAATCCCCCAGCAATGTCATTTTCACCTCTTCTCATGCCATCTGGGAAGAAGCACATTTCCCCAAGTGCTCCACCAATAAGGGAAAATAACCCAAGCGACCTGTAGGTCAACAGCAGGCACCCCAATCATGCCTGGTTCCTATAGCGACAGTGACACTGAAGGCCACAGACCCAGTCCACCTGCATCTTGAGCCCACTCTCCTGTGCCTGTCCCCCCTTGCACTCCATTGCCTTCCCCCACACCACAGCCTGCTACTCCGCATAAATCGCGAGTTGCTGCACCTCCTCTGGTTCCCCCTGCCCCACTTCACCACTCTGAGTGTGAACGCCGTGTGCCCTGTTGGCCTGGCAATGTGTATGGTGACGACCGACACCCAGTGGATCAGGAGCGGGATATCCGTCAAGGAAGGATGCATGACATCTTCAGTGAGCCTGGACCTTCATCTCGTCTGGCTCCCAGTGCCAATATGCCCAGAAGTCTTCCCAACACCCCCAGTGCACCCTCCACTCCTACCCCTCCATCTCCAACTCCGTCCGAACCAGACATTGACCAACTCTGTCAGGAAGGGGGAGCTGATTTCATGGCATATCTGATGTCTAAGGCAATCCCTCAAAGGCTAGATGCTGCAGCCTCTAAGCCACACCACGAGTGGACATATAGGGATATTAAGTTGCTACCCCCTGCAGAACAGGAAAAGTGGAAAGCCGCTTGTCAATGTGAGCTTTATATGCTCCAAGAGCACAAAGTTTTCCAACTTGTGGACCCACTCAAAGGGCGGAAGGTCATAGACAACTGATGGGTCTTTGACGTTAAACCAGATGGCTGTAAACATGCACATCTAGTCACAAAGGGTTTCTCCCAGGTCAAGGGAGTAGATTTCGACTAAATATTCTCTCCAGTGGTCAGGTTTGAGACAGTCCAACTTATGTTGGCCCTCACCTCCCTAGAGAACTGGCACATTGAAGCACTCAATGTTCAGAGTGCGTACCTTTATGGGAAGCTCAAAGAAGAGATTTACATGTGCCAACCCGAGGGTTTTAGAGTCCCAGGGCAAGAGAACAAAGTTCTCTGCTTACTGCATGCCCTTTATGGCCTTAAACAAGCCGGACTTGCCTGGTGGGAGACTCTAAACGAGTCAATGCGTGATCTCAGATTCGAACGTCTGAAGTCCAATGCCGGTATCTTCCTCTATAGGAAGAAAGGCACCAATATTGTGGTTGCCATCGTCTACATCGATGATACCCTCTTCTGTGGTCCTACCAAGGCCATTGTTGATGAGATCAAAGGTCTCTTTATGAAGAAGTGGGAGTGCAGAGATCTTGGACCAGCCAAGGAATTCCTACACATGCGCATTCGAAAGAATGGTCAAGCGATCTTGATTGATCAATGCTCCTATCTTGAGAAAGTACTAGAGTGCTGTGGGATGACCAATGCCAGACCTGCACCCACACCTTTGCCCCAAGGGTACTACCCTATCTCTCACAAAGGTCCTATCGACCACAAGTTGCAATCCCAGTACCAGATGGTCATCGGCTCACTGCTGTACATCACACTAGGCACTAGACCCGATATAGCCTATGCTGTGATGGCAATGTCGAAGCAATCGGCAAATCCCACCAAGGAACACCTAGATAAAGCATTGCATATCTGCTGCTATCTAATCAGAACTCGCTATTATTCGCTTGTTTTCGATGGTGCTTCCAAGGCTGGTTTGATTGGCCATGCTGATTCTGACTGGGCCTCAGACCCTAACACCAGGAGATCTCAGACTGGCTGGTTTGTAAAACTAGCCAACTGCACTTTCAGCTGGAAATCCACCCAGCAGGAGTGAGTAGCACTCAGCTCCACCGAAGTTGAATATGTGTCACTGTCTGATTGCTCCAAGCAACTGGTCTGGTTGTATTCTCTGTTTGAGGAGCTTGGCTATAGTCTAAAGCCAATACCACTATGTGGAGACAATCAGGGTTCCATTTTTATGGCATCGAACCCTGTGACAGAGAAACGCTCCAAGCACATTAACATCTGCTGGCATGCCATCTGCGATTTTGTCTGTGATAAGCTTGTTGAGCTCTCTTTTGTCAAAGGCTCTGAAAACCCAGCTGATTTGTTCACCAAGAACTTAGGCCGCATCAAACATGAGAAATTTAGATCTCAACTCGGGCTTGTCTTTTATGACACCCCTCAGGCCGATTAAATTCGCACCATCTTTATGTTCTTGCACCTCACCAGTAGCAAAACATGGGGGAGTGTTGAATGAATGCTAGTACATACACATGGAATGCAACCACTACTCCCAGTAGGTAGATTACTAATACCAATAATACAGTAGTGATACCCCAGTCACATGATACCTGTATGGTATATAGATTTGAATTCAGTCGTCTGAGTTCTAATAGACTCTTGTCTACCTACATCCACCATCAGTAGCAGCATACCACAGCACACCACTCGGTGAGTAGCCACTAGGCTTGCCCGCTGTGCAACAAGCCTGTTCAACAACCATTAGGGTTTGGGATTTAACCAGTGGGCAGTCTGTGGGAGGTCCATTCCAGGCACATGCAGATGCAGTCTTGTCTGTTGCCTATTCACCTGATGAGACCCACATTGTCTCTGGCTCTGAAGACAACACTATTAGAGTTTGGAATGCAACCAGTGGGCAGTCTGTGGGAGGCCCATTCCAAGGGCACAGATATCCAGTCTTGTCTGTTGCCTATTCACCTGATGGGACCTACATTGTCTCTGGTTCTTCAGACAAGACCATTAGGGTTTGCAATGCAACCAGTGGGCAGTGTGTGGGAGGTCCATTTCAGGGGCACATATATTCAGTCAACTCTGTTGCTTATTCACCTGATGGTATGCACATTGTCTCTGGGTCTCATGACAACACTGTTAAGGTTTGGATGATAAAAGACCTTTCTTTCTATGGCAATTTCATTCAAAAAGATGGCTGGATCCACTCTCTAAATAATGCTTGTTTTGGCTGGATTGCTCCTTGGAACAGACATGTCTCCTATTTTCCCATCAAATCTTTTGTCTCATTCTCTGATGAAACTTATCCAGCTGGTATTGAGAATTCTGTGTTTGGAAAGAACTGGACATCTTGCTGGAAACTTTCCTAGGTAATATAAACATCTGCTGTGGTTTGTTCCCATTTTTTTTTGTTGTGTATTAAATAAAGTGGAAAGCAAGCAAGGCACATGCCAAGGGGTATGAGAAGTCAATTCAACAATGCTCAGATACCTACAGGTGCAATCAACAGGAACAACAATGGGAAAGCAAAAACAAACAAAAAAATTATGAAAAACGACGTATTAACGTGAAAGCGAAAGAGGAGAGACTTGATTCGCGCATGCATACGACCTGCCGTCTGTACCCATGCGC
>JBBPKK010001085.1:0-12199 GCA_038089215.1 Tylopilus vinaceipallidus | reverse complement strand
AGCCCCAGTCCTCTCTGACTGTATCCCTCTTCCCGCTCTCTCTGGGGACGAACCTATCGCATCCCCTTCACCCTGTCTGCAGTCCACCTGCTACAAGAGCAGCTTGGATTATCGTTCTTCACCGTCCCGAAAGAACACACTCTGCATGGTCATTAAAGCTTTGGATGGAATGGACAGGAGCGAAGGCAAAGAGCCTGTGGGTACGATACTGAGTGTTACCTTTTCCTCAAAGAAGAAGCGGACTGTATCTGTAGCTTGAGTCGACAGGTCCTTGGCGAGAGAAACGGAATTGTCCTGGGACTGTGTGATCAAAGTTGAGATAGCACAGTAATACCTTCAATATGTATGGTACACATCGTCCACTTCTTCACTCTGCTGCTCTGTACCTTTCAATTTGCCACTCCATTTCCTGTAATTGAACTCATATTCAGTAGTGATGGCCTGTTTCATAATATATGTATCAATCATTCCTTGGAATGGAGTCCCCACCCCCTCAAGCATTCCCACCTAGCCGATTTTATGTCGACACCTACCTATGATCTGCATCCTGACATGGAAAGCAACGTCCTGCGTGTGTTCACTGAGCATTGCTCATGTACATACTGCTTGCCGCTTCCCAGCAGCTTGCACTCAGATACTGGTAGGCTATTCCTTTGACTCTGTTGAGAATACCAAGCATTCCAAACACTACTCCAGCCCCTATTCCAGCACTTGCCAGTGCAGCATGCAACATCTTCTCCAAGTCTGACACCCCGTCAAAGCCTAACACCCTCCCTAAACCACAACACAGCCACTCTACCCAGCATAAAGGCGGTAAACCCAATCAATGTAGGCCTAGCAATGTATTTTTTCCCTAAGCTTAGTTTATCATTCTGACCCCACTATGATGTACAGTACCATATTTGCTTGGTCCTAAGTAGGGACTGAGTCTATAGCTGAGTTTAAATTGCTGATCCCTATTTGTTCAACCGGAAATTCACACACAAGCTCTTTCCACTCCATCATCTTAGTGTACTCATCAAGTGGTGTACCCAATGTAATAAGTAGACTTAGTATATGGCCCTGTATGTGATAGCGGTGCCCCTGATTTATTGTTCATGTTCTGGCCACAAATTACAAATCAAAAATGTCATCAGGGTTGTATGTCCGGCCAGACAAAAACAAAGTCTGTTGCCAACATCACAATTAGGGATGAGACTATAACAGCTGGGAGCAGTACATACCTTGAGCCACCTACCCACAATCACCTAACTCTTCATAGCGTTGTCTGACTCAGGGACTTCATATGGCATGGGGACCTCATATCACAATCCATCCCAAGCAATGCGCACACTCTCAATAATCTCCCAAGCTGTATGTATGTTTATGCTGTCGAAGGGTGTTGCTTATCTCTCGCAGGCTGGGGAATTCACAAAGTGCAATGCAAGGGTAATTAACACTGTGCTAAATCATGTGCCATCAGTTGAGGCTCATCGTGCATCCCTCGAGGCACAGGCAGCTGTTAACATGTTGCTACCACTGCCATACCAGCCGTATTCCCACTTTCCCTCTCGAACAGGAATGGCTGATATTCTGCCCACCAAAGCCCAAACTACCTCCTCCCCTGCATATCTCTTCCATATTGATCTGCAGCCCAAGGTTACTCCCACTCTGTCAGAACCTCAGACATCAGATCCCACTCAGTTGGCCTATTCCCCCCCACACCCTTCTCTTTCCTCAGAAGTTCAGACAGACCTTAGATCTATGGACGCTCCACTGTCCCACAAAGTTCCACAGCCCGAGCTTACTCCTCCAGAATATCACATCCCTGCTTGGTCAGCTTCTACCACCGCATGTCCCATTTCTCCCCCAGGTGTTCAGATTAAGTCCGAAGTGATATCTGACTCGCCCTATGACACTGCTGTGTCCAGGCCATTATCTCGCATTCAATTGCAAAGATCCCATCAGGACAGCAATTGCTCTACAAGCTCAATTTCAGGTTTGCTCTGGTATCTACCCTTGCTCTTTGTCTAACCACATAGAAAGTATCGTATTGCACTTATCGCCACCAAACACAATCCCCAACTTGATTTTCACAGACACGGAGCAGTCGTTCTTCAAGTCCTAACCCAGGTGGGTACTGATGTCAATCTTATATCTTGTTCTAACTGCTGCTAGTACATTACTGTCCTCCAGCTCATTCTCCAACTCGATATTCAAGCAATCGCAAAAGCCGCTGTAAAACGTAGATCTGAGCTGCTCTTGTAGTAGGCAGACTGCAGATAGGTGAAGGGGATGCAAATGGCTCGTCCCCAGAGAGACCAGAGAGGCCGTACAGGTAGAAGAGTGCTAGGTCTTATGGCCCGAGGTGGTAAATGGGTGACCAACTGGTTCTGGGTGAAGCAGTGGGTTTTCTAAGTCGTAAGGAGCATAAATGACCAACAGAATGGTCAAGAATGGCAGTGACGGTGGCAGAAATGGTCCAGCGGATGTAAATGTGCAGTGAACAAGATGCGGAAAACTTTTTTGTGTATGTAAGCAACAGCACTTTATAGTCCAGGAATTCCCAGGACTGTACAAACACTGTAAAGTAGTTTCTGATGTAGAAAAGGTGTCTTCCGACTGAAAACAAGGTGTTCTGAGTGAAAATCAAACATTCCGACCTCTTCCGACATGTTTTGGAAGGCGGAAAGACACCAGTACCATCGGAAGAATGATGAAATGGAAGAAACATAGAAGTAAACTCACCCAAGGACAGAACAGTTGGATGGGATGACACAGAAGGCCGATTCTAGGAGTTCTTCTGACCGGAAGATAGCGGAAGCAGCGCGGGAAAGTGGTGGGAATCGTGGGAAAGCAGTGGAAGAGTCATCAGAAGACCACCAAAAACTGTAGCTCCATCCAGAAACATCTGGTGAGCATTGCATAGGGCATAAAAGGGGATTTCAAACGTAGGGAAACTTGGTTTCCTACACCGCATCATAGGTTCGTTTTGTTTTAGAACTAGTATACTATCCCCTCCAATCCTAAGGGATGCACCAGATACAGGTAATCATCTGAACTTGGACCCAACTGTTGGAGACTCCGATCAGGATGAAATGGCAGTCCAGAAAATGGCCCTAGACCATTGTTCGACCCCACCTCTCAACTACGATACAGAGATGAACCCACAGACATCTGTGGCTCCCCCCTCCATTGATCCCTCGCCCTCTACCCCCATGATAGGTATTCCCACCCATCTCAACCTCCAGCTGTCATCACTAGCTGCTGACATTCATCATTCCACCCCCATAGCTGCTTCCACAGCCAGTCCCTCTCCCTCTGCTCCCATGGCAGGAATTGTGACCTATCTCAACTCCCAGCCACCATTGCTGGCTGTCGACACTTATATGGTTCTTGATGATCATCCAATCCTGATGTCTTGTCCTGACCACTCTAGTCACGCAGCCGCTACCACACTCCCACTGCCCCACGGGAACGTAATACACAAGGAGGCTCGTACAATTCCACTGCACTCTCGAGGTCAGTCTAATTTGGGTTTGTCTGACGCATTCCGCTCAAAAATGTCAAACCCAAATACATCAACTCTAGATAATGCTGCTCCTGGTAGACCATTGTGCATTCCCCAAACCCTCGAAAGCATCATTGAACACACAGTCATCGAACAGCTCATTCTAAGTTCTAGTCAGCTTGTTGATTCTACGGTCCATGGTGTGGTTGATGCCTGCATTCCTTGCATAGAGGCTCTCATTGACACCAAAATTGCCTCCTCTTGCTCTGAGCACACTCATAAGGAAAAAGGTTCTCCTGCTCACAGGGATTCCATGGGAGACGGTTGTGAAGGTGACAACAAAACAGACAAGGAATTGCCTGCACGCCCACAACACAGAAAAAAGCCTGGTCCTCATGGACACATGAATCATTTACACATAAGCCCTTGCTAAATTCTCACTGGTTGTCTCTGATAGAGATTTTATAGTTGGCATTTAGGCAATACCTGGCAGAGAAGAGGGTGATGGTAACCACGTCCTCCAGCAGCCAGTCCTCACCACAAGTGCCTCTACAAGCACCTCTCAGTTACATGGAAGCATTCAATAGGGACGGGAATCCCCCACCCATCATTGAAAATGTTGCCATTGATTGGAATAGCTCACTGAAAACATCCCCTTGGAATCAAGAGGTGATGCAGTTACTTGCGGCAGACTTCCAGGCAAGGATCAAGAAGGGGGCATACCCAATCGTCGCTTACAACCCCAACTCCATGAGTGTTGATGCACTCTATCACATTTGCTTACAAAAGTTGTCAAGGACCCACTGAACATGTCAACAACAGGCAGTGATAGACTCCCAGCCTCAAGAACAGTGGCAAGAAACCATTTCAATGCAACAGACCATCCAAATGGTGCAGCAGAAGAATGATAGGTGTAAGGCTCGAAAACATAGTGTGCATCACTCATACAACCTATGCATACCTTCTTATCCATCTCATAGACATTCTCGAGACACCAAAGAATTGCAGATAGCAATCGATTCCATGACCCCATGACTTGGGATGCAATCACTAGTATTATCGATTGCCTAGGTGTCGAGGGGATGAGTGGGGACAAGACAGATACCCCTCCAGGGACATTCCTGAAAGTAGTAAGGCGTATTGAAGTCTCGTGGCTAAATTCCTCTATCTCACAACTGTTCTAAGCTGTAGACTCGTATGAGTCTTCACTCAGGGAGGAGAATATGCAGTCTTGTCTGGGAAATGCCCCACTTCAATGCTGCTACGAACCTCACACAAAAAATACTCAAGCAAGGCCAGTTTCACACCTTCCCCGAAATTGGTATGATGACACCTGGATTAGAGGATTATCAGTAGGACAACATGCTACCCTCTCTGCACTCCCTGATGCAGGGCTACCTTCACTGGTGCATACCATTCTTTTACCTAGTACCTTGACTGACAGTGATGGTGAAACTAGGAATTGAAGTGCAACCTATTACCAGCGTATAGTGTGGCTCAGGCTACTCTCACACAGGCTTATAAGGAGTCAAGTAATGGGGGAATGCCACAAGGACTTAACTGAGGTCCTTGGGCAATATCATTCACATATATATATACCATAGGGACATGTTTGTACATATTGACTACTGGTCTGTGCGTATCTACATAGCATGATGTCATGTGGGAGAAAAGAAGCTACATATGATGTATCGTGGGAGTCATGCCTACCATGAGGTGGTCTAGAGCACCAGGAGGCACAGCAATCAAAGATAAGCACCATGAGGTGTGGTAATTAAATACACAAGGCAGATAAGGGTCTAGCCTTTACCATGTGCGTGCCTGACATCTGGACAGCTCGGATCCCTCCAAGCTGGTCGTCATGTGAACTGGTCATGTGCTAAGTCTCACGGTCACGTGCTCATTAAGCAAAATATGTCTAAGTCCGTTGAGTGTGATACTGGCAGCTTAGGGCAAATCGTAACATTACCCCCCACCTAAGAATCAGATTCCAGACGATTCCAAATAGGATTACAGTCAGTAAATACATCATAAGGCCAAAAAAGGCCATGGAAACAATCAACATCAATAAAGTTAAGCTTCTGGGGAGCGTTCGGGTTCTTCCGATGGAAATCAGCTACTGCATCCTTCACTGATCCGAGGTTATCGGCAGGTTCCCACGTCTGATCTTCTTCCCCATATTCAGACCAGTGGACTAGGTACTCCAGACGTCAACCCTTCATTCGGGAGGCGATAACGTATTCAACCTTGTATTCCTCAGAACCATCCTCCGTAACCTTAATAGGTCCCGGCTTGTAGGTCGGTTGGCCATCAAGGCGTTCCTTATAGGGTTTAACGCAGGAGACATTCACTACCGGGTGAATTCTCATACTGTGTGGGAGCTGTAGTTTTATGACATTCCAGTCGTTATCGGCTTCCAATAATTTATAAGGGCCGAGCCATCACTCAGTCAGCTTTCGGCTGATTCGTGTATCCCAGAGATTAAGGTTTTCAGTACTCAGCCAAACCTTATCTCCCTTTTTATATTCCGGCACATCGGATTGTTTCTTATCTGCTTGTGCTTTCATGGTTTTTCGTCTGTTTTCTAGATTTTCTCTGACCTGGTCCAGGGTCAGCCTCATTCCGTCGAGGAACTCCTGCACTGCAGGTGCTTTAGTTCTAATTGGTTCTATCCCCATTCTTGGTTCATAGGATTTCATAACCTGGAAGGGGGACTTCTTCATAGAAGAAGATTGCCGATTGTTATATGTAAACTGGGCTAGGCTCAGCCATTCTGCCCATTGATCTTGTTTTTTGGCGCAGTACAGCCATAAATACTGCTGTAACTTGCGGTTTATTCTCTCTGTTTGCCCATCCATTTGTGGGTGGAAAGCTGTGCTTAAATTAAGGCAGATATGAAGAGATTTGGCCAGATCCGCCATGACCTGCAGGGCAAACTGCGGTCCTCGATCCGATACAATAGTTGTGGGAAGTCCATGGTGCTTCCATATGTGATCTCTGTAAAGTCTTGCTGTTCCCTTACTTGTTATGGTCTTATTGGTGGGAATAAAGCATGCTTCCTTAGAGAATCTATCTACGACCACTAGGATCATGTCAAACCCGTCTGATTCTGGTAAGTCCGTTATGAAATCAGCAGAGATATCCTTCCAGGGTCCTTCAGGGACCGGAAGGGGTAATAGTTTTCCAGGCACTGCCTGATTCATAGGTTTCATCTGGCTGCATCTCTCGCACTGGGAACAATAGTCTTTAATCTGGGAGTTCATTCCTTTCCAGGTGTAATAACAAGAGATCAACTCTTTTGTTTTGTCCAACCCCTCATGTCCTGCTATGGTGGAGTCATGATATAACATTATGATTTGTTGTCGGAGATCCCCTTTGGGCACAAATATCTTATTGTCATGATAGAGGAAGCCTTCTTTCACTTTGCCTTTCATCTCCAATTCTTTTATCAACGAAGTTCCATCGTGGATGCATTTTAATACCTCCTCTTCTTCTGAGGTTATTGTGGTGATCTCAGATCTCCTTATCCGTGAGTCAGGTATGACCGTTACTCCTTTGTTGTCATCCTCGATTCCCACAGCATGATCTTCCCTTCTCAAAAGGGCATCTGCCTTTCCCATGCTTGTTCCTGGCTTCCTCACTAATATGTAATTGAAGTGGGATAACCATTGTGCCCAATGTGCCTGTTGTCAGTTAAGGTCTTGGCTGGTCATAAAATGTTGGAGATTCACATGATTGGTCCAGATTTCAAATTCATGCTTGGCCCCTTCTAAATAATGTTGCCATATCTCCAGGGCGTGGATGATAGCCAGCATCTCTCTGTTGGCGACAGAATAATTTCATTGTTCTTTTGTCATTTTATGGGAACTGAAGGCCACTGGGTGCCATTTCCCTTCTTTTTCCATAGATAACACTGCTCCAGTCGCAAATAGTGACGTGTCACACTTTAGGTGCTATTTTGCGTCATAGTCCGGATATGCCAATATTGGTGCAGAGGTGAAAGCTTCCTTCATCTTATCGAAAGACCTCTGCTGTTCTTCCCCTCAGACCCATGCTTTATCCTTTTTGGTGAGTTCCATAAGGGGTTGAGCTATTTTGGAGAATTTGTCGATGAATCGTCGGTAGAAATTTGCCAGGCCCAAGAAGCTTCGTACTCCTTTTACATTTGTGGGGGTTGGCCAATCTAATACTCCTTTCTTTTTGGAGTCCGACATTCTGATTCCTTGGCTGGTTACGTCCATTCCCAGCATCTCGACTCGTTCTACTGAAAAGAAGCATTTTTCCGGTTTGATAAATAGATCGGCTTCCTTTAGCTGTTGTAGCACCTTTAATACCACTTGATCGTGCAACTTCTGATCAGTGCTTTTGGTAAATACTAGGATATCGTCCATATATACGATGACAAATGAGTCCATGTCCGACAGAGTATTGTTCATCATGGCTTGGAAAGTCGCTGGCAAGTTGTTCAATCCGAAGAACATTACTAGGGGTTCATAGCTCCCATCTTCGGTTGTAAATGCCGCCTTCCATTTGTCGCCTTCTTTGATGTGAACGTTATTATATCCCCATTGGAGGTCCATCTTGGTAAATAATTTAGCCCCTCTTAGCTTATCTATCAACTGTGAGATTAATGGTAGAGGGTAACCATTCGGGATCGTCCAGCTATTCAAGTAACAGTAATCCTGTACCATTCTTTTTGTCCCTTCCTTTTTGGGTACAAAGAATACTGGCAATGTTTGAGGGGATTTGGACAGTCGGATATACCCCTTTCAGAGTTGTTCCGTTATGATGGCCTTTACCTCTTCCTTCTCTTCCTGTGACATGGGGTACACTTTTGCCTTTTTGGGCACAAAGCCTTCCTTTAGGTCAATACAGTGATCCCATGGTTGCCTTTTTGGCATCCTTTCGGACACTTTTTTTGTGAAGAGGTCCAGGTATTCATGATATTGGGTGGGAACAAGTTCCTCCGCCATCTTCTCTACCTTTTTAGGTGGTGTAACCTCCATTTTCTTTATGTGATGGTACACATATGGGGCATTTTCTATTTCTTCTTCTTCTAAGCATCTGAGGAGAACCGATCAATCAGATAGGAGATAGCAGGTTCAGGGGCATTTTGTTAATTTTACTTCCCCTGTGATCCAATTTATTTCTGGGTTATGCTTTCTCAGCCACATGTATCCCAGGATCATTGGTACCTTCCCCAAATCCATTACTTCGGCCTCAAGTTTCTCACGATGCCCTTGATAGTCGATGATTAACTCGGTAGTATGAGTAATGTTCCCAGTGCTGTTCTTTGTTCCGTCTATGTTGAACACTGGAATTGGTCGATCTAACTTCTTCAAGGGTATTTTGTTGTTGTGAGCCCATTGCTTGTTGATGAAGATTCCATTGGCTCCACTGTCTAACAGCACCTTTGCCCCTATCATCCGGTATTTTTCTGTGGACAGGGCCACCTTTACTCCTAACTTTATTTCAGATGTGGCCATGGAGTGGACCACTATCCTATCAGGGATTTCTTTATTAAATATTTTTTGTGTTTTTGTAGCCAAATTAAGCCTGGATTCCTGTCCGGCGCACTCAGGCTCTTCCTGAGTCATGGCTTCAGTTATATTGTCGAAATAAGTTACCAATTCAGTGTTGGATAGTAGTACATCGAAATAAGTGTTTTTTGTTTTTCTTTTAATGTGTCCAAAATAGTCCTCAGCTACACAACCACCCTGATCGGTTATGTGCCTTATTCTTTTCCCGCCTTGGCCTCTTTCGCCTTGGCATTTAATACGTCCGTGAAGTAAGCTTTCGCTTCTTCAAAGCCCATTTCGTTTATGGACTTGGGCGTTTCTCTAGCCTTCCCCTTGCAGCTAGCTTGGACATTATGGCTTTCCCTGTCCGAGTCACTGTCATCACTACTCTCCTTTTGAGCAGCTCAAGCCTTGCGAGATTTGCCTCGTTTTGAGCAATCCTTTCAATGCCCTCCCCCAAGGAACTTGCATTCACTGCAAGGTTGCTTAGGTTTCTTGCAATCACGAATGAGGTGGTCACCATTGCAGTTGAAGCACTTACCCTTTCGGGCAGCATCTATGTCCATTGTGTTAGGGTCATGCCAGTTGGACAGTCCGGCAGACGCATTGGTGCCCCATTTCTTGTTTGAGCTTTGGGCGAGCTCGAATTGTTCGAATGCATTTCCCACATTCCTTACTTGGCCGACCCATTCAGCGAGATTTGTTGGGGCTTCATCCCTGTGGAGATTGAGGGAGATATGTTGTACGATCTCCTCTCAGGCGTTCTTTACTAAGAGGTGGACACCCATCACCTCATCTATCCCGGCGTACCAGTACAGAGTTTCCCATTGCATAAGGTAGGCCTCTGTCTGCCTAGTGCCTTGTTTGAGGGTCTGGAGTTCCCTCAGCACTCTCCCTTGCCTTGTTGCTGACCTGAAGCAGTGGGAGAGTTCCTTCTCCAGGTCTTTGACAGTCCACCATTGGTCATCTGCCAACTTTGTCTCAATGTGGAATCTGGCCCACTCGCCAGCTCCATTTCAGTCTCCTTCTTTCCCTGAGCCAATCCAAGACAAGACGGTGAGGGTGACTTCCTTCCTTGAGGTGAAGGTCTCTTGATTCATCTGCAGGTAAACCTGCATCTTTACCCACCACTCATCAAAGCGTGAGTAGTCTCTGTTGAACGACCTTGGATCTGGGATCAGGTCAACCTTTTTCATCACTTTGACCTCTGGGCAAGGTCCTTGTGCTGCTAGTTCGGTGGCAGTGGCCTTTGCTTCTGCTGCTGCTGCCCTTCCTTCGGCAGCTGCAAGTTACATTTAGAGTCCCACCAGCAGGACTTGCATATCATGGATCTGCTGGGCAAAATCCATTCTTTTTGGAGATGGGGCAATTGATTCAGATGAGTCGGAAATGATGAATAGATGTTCTACTAGTATCTACTTCCTAGTAAGAACCTTGGGCCTTGGATCGTATGGCCGATTGTGCTTTTCTCTAAGCGACTTCCTTTGTTGCTCCCATTGGAGTCTTCTTGGTGCGCCATATGGCTTGGTGCATGGTACATAGAAGTGTTGAACTAGGTTACCGTTGTAGGAAACCGTTGTTTCCTGATGCTGAAATACCGCCAGGCCACCCCTTGCTGCACATCCCGATGATGCTCGGCGTACTCGCTCACTCTTCCGTCCATCCTCGTAGCCTTCCGCACTTCCGCACGGTTCTTCCGTTGTCGGCCGATGTCTTCCAATGCCGATGAAGACGGTCCTTGTTCCTGTCCACCTGCCCAAGTCCCTAGATCCGCCGGTGAGTGTCTCTTTAATTTTATTTACCCCTTTTACCCTTCCACATTCCATTACCTTGCTTTTCCGCGCACAATACTTTCTCTTCCGCCATCGGAAGACTTGTTTTTCTTCTCGGTACACCCCATACCTTGTGTCGGAAGGCTACGGCCACCGTCGGAACTACCTTATAGTATTCGGACGTATTCTTACCCACTTACGGTAGTGTCGTAAACACTAGTATTGCATTAACATGTGCCCTGTACGTACAGAAAATATCTACCTTTTCTCTGTACATCTGCCACAAGTGTGAGCCCAATACTCGTCCCCGACCATTTTCCCTCTTTTTCTTACCTTCCATCGCCCCGCACGTCACCGCCGTCTCTTCCGAACCCGTCGGAAGACCGTAAACTGTCCTAGCAACCCCGGAAGCTGTCGGAACACCCAGTTCCAGCCCGGGCAGAGTTAGTTGTAAGACCTGAAAGCTTTAGACTTCTCCTCGAACCTTTGAATCCCTTGGGAAGAGCATATCGCGCCATTCCCCCTTTCTACTGATTCCCCTGTCCATCCAGACAGGTTCTACGTTTTACACCGTCGGGTCCTAGATCAAACCTTGCCTTCTTCTTCTGAGGTGGGGGTGTATACTTGTATTGCCGCTCTGCAGGGAAGAATTCCTGGGCAGCGGGGAGTGGAAGTGGTTCAAGAGAAGCGAAATCTATCTCCTCCTCTTCAACTTTGACCGTTACTTGGTCGTTTGGGTCGAATTCATATTCCAGTTTGTCTACTGGCTCAACCTTTACTTGTATGGTGATGTGACTGGCTTCCCAGTCAAGAGTTTGGGTAGGGTGGGCAACCCTGAGCATCCTTTGTATGTAATAAATGGGAGGGCTAGTCTCACTCAACCATTATTCCAATCAGGTCAATATCCTCCCTAACTTGGTTCATATGTCAACAATTGGTGGGCACAAGACTGCTCTTGCACCAATTGTGACCGGTATTATGTAGACTAGAATAAATGTGCCTCACGTGGACACATCTTTCGGCAATAGAAGTAAAAGGGGGTTTTGCTGCGGTGTCTAAACCTTTAAAGCCTCTCGAGGCTACAGACTACTCCACAAATAGGTTGCTAAGAGTCTATCCTCCCATATAGGGAGTGGCTACTTAAAAATGAAGGGGGTGCCCAAGAAAGTAAAGTCCTGTATAAGCCTTGGGTCCGGCTATGGTTTAGAAGTTAAGTACTTCTCAGCTATGAGAGTAGGGTAAGAATGAGAAGTTAAGTCCTATGAAGTGCAACCTATTACCAGTGTATAGCGTGGCTCAGGCTACTCTCACACAGGCTTATAAGGAGTCAAGTAATGGGGGAATGCCACAAGGACTTAACTGAGGTCCTTGGGCAATATCATTCACATATATATATACCATAGGGACATGTTTGTACA
>JBBPKK010001084.1:0-12210 GCA_038089215.1 Tylopilus vinaceipallidus | reverse complement strand
ATCTGCGATATAGTTCGCCATTTGCAAATGGAGCCACTTTCCTTGGGTTTGAGCTGGCAAGCCGGATTCTTTATTCATAATCAATCAGATACCTTCGGGATATACCGTTTGATGGTGGGAACGCTTTAGGTGACAACAAAGCTGGGTTGATCGTCCTAAAAGTTTACATCACTGCTGAGTTGTCACTACAAGTAATGAAGTTTCTTTCGTTGTATGTTACAAATCAATCAGACCAGTCCTTTGCCGTTGCATTTGGTCTGACTGACAGTGAAACTTGCTTGACTCTTGGTTCAGGATCGTGGGGCGGGGAAGCGGCGATCCACGTCAAACGTCCACACCCGACATGTCGGAACAATCCCAATTGTCATGTGGTACGGCCGAAGTTGTCATAACATCAGCATGAAGGTTCCACTGATGAGTCATAACAGCGCCCTTGAAATGAAGCTAGGACTCTTGCTACCTGATATCTCGCGGAGTGGCATGTGCGGTGTCATATCCATAACTGAGTTGACGGCGTGCATAGGAAAGCGCATCCTGAGTGCACAGACACAATCGTGTCAACTAACCTCACAAATTCTTAATTTAGTCCAGAGGTTTCTGATGAGCACTGATCCTTTCATCGGGACCGATAAAGTCCTCCCCATCCCAAGCAATAACCGAGGCGTGGAGAATTTATAAGGCGACTCAGAGGTGTACGCGAATTTGGCTCCCTTTATGGAATATTACCCCTTGAATGTGCGTAAATGTGTTTTGTCGCAACGGTCCGTTATGTGAACTGAGTAGCCCGAAAATTTCCTGATCGAGGCGCTGATGTCGAACTTGCCTTGTAGCCAATGCATGAATAGACGGTTCGGCAACTTGTGCTATATTGGTGCGTTCGTCAGTGGCGTCAGGGCACTAAATAGTATTAAAAAAGCCTAGGGCCGCTGCTGGACAGCCCTTTTTTTATTGGATTCTAGAATCAATAAAGTAGCCATACCAAAAAATCGCAGACGATGAAGTGCTTCTCTCTCCCCTCAACTTGGGTCGTTTCTTCATACATAGGTGGCGACTATATTGCTCTTGTCAGTGTGCAATCATTAAAATTCTGCAGTAAGTTGCAACCACCCCGTGTAATCACATGTGTGCTGGTCAAGGATAGCAAGGTTTAAAATGGGTTTCTAACATTGCAAGCCATAACCTTATCAGTGGTTACTATCTCAATCATTTTGTCCTTCGTGGTGCCGTGTCTCATCTGTAATGTATAACAATGCGTTTACCCGATCAAGGTATAGAACGCAGGAGACAGACTGGGATTAGAAAGCAAGGGTGATACAGTTGCTATAGTTACATTGTAAATTACAAGGATACTAAAAGAACGTGCCAGCTAAACACCGGTGTAGCAATCACTTCTGGGAAATGGTTGCTGTGAAGATATCAATGTCACGCAGGCATCCGACATGATCTGTACTGACCTCCACTACTTTGTGAGCTATGACTATTCATTGTCGTTCCACTGATAGTGGAGCCTGCCGCCACCATGGAGTTACGCACGTCAATGAACAGATTAATCGTTTGGGCAGTGCTTGGACTTGTCATGTCTGTTTGTCGGGGATCGCTAGAGGCATTTGGCGTTTGGACGTTTTCGTCCACACCGGATGCAGCTGCCTCTAACTGGCTTAGCAGAGTCTCCGTATCAGCAAGACTCATCTCTTGATCCTCTATTCGAGCATGTTAATCTCTTTCACATTAAATTCCGTCACTTCCTCACCATCGCTCAGCTGGAGAATGTGAGGATTGTCTATGAAAGGGTTCAACGCATGAGAAGCCATCGTATTGGTCGCATCCAGGATTGTGCGGATATCATCGTCGTTCAGTACGCCAGGCAAATCAATCGCGATTCCGCTGATAGTCGCATCCGCTGGTACCGCATCTGAAAGAGAAGGTGAATGTCGGATCCAGTAGTTAAACGTCCGCAATTCACTATCAATGGTACGTAACTCTGCACTCGGGACTGTCTGCACATCCTGGGCCCTCTGTATTCTCTCAGATGTTGCCTAAGAAACAGAATCATTCGAAATATGTTAAGATGTCAAATGCTCAATACATGCCCGACCTTGGTATCCAGGAATAGAGCCAAGGTTGCGGCATGAAACATCCGGGCTGCTCGGTAGTTAAGGAATACTTTGAAGGGATTGAGGGTTTTCCGGTTAGCCAGTAATTTGGTCCTCTTTGCTGCTAAGCTGCAACATAGTAAATACCATACAATGTACAATCAATGACCACCAACGCTTCAACCCTGATCCTCGTGTTAAAAACAAAGTCATCACTGTTGGAGAGATCGATCCCCAACTGCTTGATCTTGGCCATCTCCTGCAGTGTCGAAGTAAGAAGAATGCTACCTTTGCTGAGGTTGCCGCCAGGACCATTATGATAAGCACGCGGAAACACATGTGGGTCATATTTGGCAGCGGCACCGAGGTCGAGAGAAAGAATCACGGTGGTGCGCTCCGAGACAGCTTCTGACGACATTGCTTCTAAGGCTGCAATGATGGGTGGGGAGTACGTCGGGATAAGAGATGGCTGGGAAAAAAAGAGTAGGGGAGATAAGGAAGGCAGTTCCCACTTAAACTGAGGTGGCCTTGACATGTACTTTTTCGAAGTTACCGAATTCCAATAGCCTGGGAAATGGACAGAGGGTATGTAAACGAGTAAGAGCTGAAGTGGGGACATGAAGCCCAAATACCATGAATCTATGAAACTCTCGGCCTGTTGGCTTAGTCTTCACACTGGATATTCTAGCATTTGCGAATGCCAAACTTGCATCCAATACCACAGCTACTCGCTGATGATCGATGACACTCCGCGCATAATGTGAAACCCCGCGAGCGCGTGGGTGTATATTTGTGCTTGTTTTGCCGCATGGTGACGTGTTGGCCATCACGTTCATCAGCGGGCCTGGGTGGACTTTTCTTCTCGCGTGCCATGGCCCCAACAGCGGCGCAGGAAGCGGAATTGGACGCTGAGATCTCTCAGGGGGCACATGATCTTTGGGGTACGGCTACCCATTTTCGTCCAGAGGAGCTAGATCCCAGAGAGGTCTGGTGGTGTAACCGGTACAAGCAATTAAATCTTCGTGGATATTGTCTTCGGCCTAGGTACTCTCCCGATTGGGTACCCTCGTGGACAACATCAAACAAAGATTGGGAAGATTGTGAAGATGGGAGGAGATTACTGGTATGCATACTTTCTTCCGCACCTCTGGTCCCGACAAGCTTGTATCACAGTTCGGTCAAGTTATTGATGCGACTCGAATCTCGGATGGCAAAGTCGTCTCCCTAAAACGTATCAACCGTACAGAACATCCTTATGAAGTAGAGATTGGATTGTATTTCTCCTCCGAGGCTCTCGCTCCGTTGCCTAAGAACCATTGCGTTCCTGTCTACGACGTCCTAAGCCTTGACGGTGACGAAAATATTACCGTCATAGTCATGCCATTACTTCGTCCTTACGACAGCCCCCGCTTCGATACGGTTGGGGAGGTGGTCGAGTGTTTTCGCCAGCTGTTCGAGGTAATGGGTGAATTTTTTTTTCATTCGTGGACCATACCTGATGTATTTCCCAGGGGCTCCAATTTATGCACAAGCACCACGTGGCTCATCGGTGTGTGGCAGTCGAGGCTCGTTATTTCTTATACTAACATCACATTATAGGGATTGCATGTACCGAAATCTCATGTTGGATCCTACTCGTCTCTACCCAGTTTCATTTCACCCTGTTGACAGAGACCTGAACAAAAACTGTGACGGTACTGCCAATCACTTTACGCGCACTCAGGCACCTGTGAAGTACTATTTCATCGACTTTGGTATCTCTCGTCAGTACGATCCCATGAACACCCATCCAACGGAAATACCAATTTGGGGTGGCGACAAGGCGGTTCCTGAGTTCCAGAACTCCGGTCGGCCTTGTAACCCGTTCCCCACTGACGTATTCTACATTGGAAACGCCATACGGGAAGAATTCATTCTGGTTAGTGACAGGGCCCACGGGTATGACGTGCTCTCGTTGACTTTCATGATCTAGAAAAAACGTGGCTTTGAGTTCATGAAATCACTAGTTGCTGATATGATCCAGCCAGACCCCAACGCCCGCCCCAAAATGGATGAAGTGGTCACTCGATTTGACGATATTTGCCATGGACTAAGTCATCGGAAGCTACGTTCTCGGGTTGTGGATATCGATGAGGACGTCTTCGAACGGGTTGTCCGCACCACTTCCCACTGGAAACGTCGGATTGCATTTATTGTTAGGCGTGTTTCGGCTTTGCCTAGTCTATCTCCCTGAGAATTCCTCGTACACTGCTCACATTGGATCGCGTTGCATCATGTCAAGTTATTGAGAGTGGAATGAAATGAGTCCATTAAAAACTATCGCTGTGCGTGACAGCAAGGCAGTGACAGCATCACAAATAACGAGTCAGATTCGGCCATTCCAAGTACAGCTCGGAAGGCCAGTCTCGTTTCTCTCATGTCCGACACGCTGAAGCCATCTTGTCATTATCCTTGTTGTGTCATGGTATTTTCCACAAACATGTCCTTCTTATCATCCTATGGTAGTGATGTTGGCATGCCCACGATCCTGGTCTGGCGTTCATTGAATTTCCTGGAAGACAAGAGGTGCCAGTGTGTGAAAACCAACAGTCATTAATGGACATTCAACAAAGAATTATGGTTAACCGCAAACCTTTGGATTACAGATACTTATTCGGTTGAGTTCATGGTCGTCCACCATCGCTACTTTCGGTGTTCTCGCCGCTTCAGCTTGCCCGCTTGGCCCATGTGCTGGCGCTACAACCATGATGACAACGGTTACTGTGCTGGACCACCTGGCAACGCCTCGTTACCCCGCCATCGCGACGGTGATGGCAAGGCAACTGCACCCACAATGCCTCCACGATGTTAACAATGCCACCAACGTTAGTGTAGGGGCAGTGCGCGACGACGACGGCCGAGGGCTCAGAGCCAACAGCGGTGGTGCAGCGGGGTTACCACCGTGCCCCCTGGCATGACGAAGACGCCGCATGCCCACTCCAAACACAACAATAACAATGGCGCACCTGGGGCCAACTAATGCTGGACAACGACTTGGCAAATGCCATCGCGCGACGGTGACGATGATGGCGCGGTCGGCACACGGAGGGTGGGTATAGGACCGCCTTCACCACAGTCAGCGGAGACAGTTGGCAGGTGGATGAGCTACGATGAGGATGATAACGCGCATGACCGTACCAACATGTCAGCGTAGGAAATGCGAGCGTGGCGACTCACTGGCACTCCATATCTACTACTAGTACTAGTAGCACTAAGCGTAGTCTACAGCAAGTACTTTTTCCACCTGTCTAACACTGAGCAATCTTGTTCGCCTTTTTGGCCTCTTTTTATTTTATTTTATTTTCACGCTTATCGTGCTTCTCGTAGTTCAGAAAAGTGCCGAAAGCGCGAGAAAGCGCGAAGAAGCAATTTGCAAATTTGCTGATGGAGGATGGCAGGTCGGAGTGGCAGTACTCTTACCAACAACTTGAAATATATAACATACGCCGGGTAATGGCAGCCTGAGAACCTGATTCATCATTCCACAACTTGGCCAGTCTCTGGGTCGTCTCTCTCATGTCCGACATAGTTGCCAAGGGCAGGTAAGTGATTATTGATGCGTCTACGTTCAGACGAGGGTTTCTCAGAAGGATGTTCTACAGATACTTAGGCTGAACATTTACTGGTATGTAAAGCACCGTAACTTGATTCTGGGCCGCGTGTTTGACCTTTTCATTAGTGATACGTGTTCATGGGCTTCAACACTTGCGAGTAGAGAAATCCTGGCATCCAATTATAACCGTAACCACTGGAGATGCCTAGTGCCACGAGCTGAGTCTAGGTTGTGAGGGACAAAACCCGAACTTGAAGCAAGGCTTTCAGTTGTGAGTGCAAGTGTGTCGTCACGGCCCGACCCACTGATCAGGAACCAAGCTACGACGTGGCTGTATCTTCGCGGATAGACATATGTGTATATCACCGGGCCTCGAGGAAGAAAAAAAATAGAAAGAGGAATCTCGTGGCGAGTGCACGTTGCACACTGCAAGAGCTGTCACGCCTTCGCGCTCAGCAGCAATGCAAGCAAAGCAGTCAGTTCGAATCGGACTTGCACCTCATTTGTCTGACGTGACGAGAAGGTGTGGAAATAAAGTTGAATAGTCACTCCCGATCGAGGGGCGGAGCGAATAAAGCTAAATCATTTTCGATTATTTTGGTCGCAAGACTCGACTTGCATGAAGAACGCAACGCACAACTGACATGCGTTGAAGAGGATATGGGGTTGGATGACCTTAATGAGGACTTCGAGGAACAAAGCAAGATAGACTTTTGTCGCATTCACGAGCAGCTAACTCATGTCATACCAGAATATCCCAGTTCGCCACCTTCAGAATCGAGCGAGACACCAAGTTTTGTGTGGCCAGAAACGCATGAGCTGGGGCCAAACGTTCACATTGGTTACTGGTCCGACTCCGACCGCACAGGATCCGAGGACGAACGGGATCCGCTACTCAAGCATCGGAATAGCGAACCTATCCTCGTGTCTCAGCTCTCAGACAATAAAGACAGCAGTCCTGTCAAGGGCACGGGTCGTAAACTGTGGTTTGCAGCTTCGATACTACCAACGCATACGGAAACTATATCCATAGATTCCCAAGTCTCTACTATTGACACCGTCGTGGACTCGTTCTCGTCGTACCGCAGGCTTCGAGAAGCCAGGGTAGACTCGGATTACGAGCGCGTTTTGGATGATCTGTGTGCGGAGTGGAGGTTCATCGGTGGAACGGTGAGGAAAATACATCTGCGAGTTAGTGCTTGACTGATCCCGGGATAGCTCATAGCTTTGTCAGGGTAAGAAAACTGGCATCGGGATGAACTTTCGTTGATGAAGTTCTTCAAGGCTTGAGGCTGGCGTGTTCGGATTCTCGTCAGCTGCGCTATTCACTATCAGCAAATTTGCCACGGGTGCTATCGCAGTTGGCAGCATTTCCTCTGGTATTGGCCTCTCAATAGACGCGTGGTTTTTACTAGCGTATAGCAACATGTCCGCCGTCAAATTCCAAGTGAGTCTTTTCTTGCCATACGTAAATATGTTCTTATGTCCGGTTTCAGAAAATGGCGCTCGACGTATAGGAAAATACCTGTTTTTCTGCATCTCGGCCCGGATACCGGCGTTTTGTATGTTTATATCTGCGATTTCGCTGATGATTTTCCTCTTGTCCGTAGCATGGTCCGCATGGCCTACTGCGGTGCTGGTCATATCGTTCTTAGCGGGTGTTCTCGTCAGCCTTCAGTTCATCGTGTATGGCGTGCATTGTATTTGTGTTTTTATTGCGGACGGGATACGGTTCATACGAAGAGGCATCTTGCACTGCCTTGCCTGGACACGTCCGTCGCCACTGTCTAATCTGGGGGAGACGCAAAACTCAGAAATATGGGTGATCGATCAATAATATCACACCAATGATGGCTAGACTCTGGTCACGACATGTAATCATCACGTCGGATATGCACATTGTACAACACTATACAAGTCTTATTGTGCTTCTTTAGGATAGAGGGGGCCAAAAGGTTTCGTCCGATGCTCGACATGTTTAATTTAAGGAACAAATAAACACTCCCATTACTTCCGCGTGAACGATGTTCCTCGCGAATTGGGTCCACCCGCCAATCTATGACGATCTAGATATGATCAGTGTTTCCTTGCAGCTTAGCCTCCGACCGCTTCAAAATGCCAGCTTCAGTGGCACTGATTTATAACGTCCTTGTCAGCATGCGATATTTTGCTCAGGCGCGACATACCCAAGCTACCTTTTGTACATATAAAATTACATCAAAGATGAGACGGCGTGGGTACATAGGTAACTAGTCGAGGACGTACCAGCGGCAAACTACATGCTTTCGTGCCCACATTCCCTCCGGACGCCGTTGATATTCCCTTCCTCAGGGAGTCCCCACAGCGGGTTCACCTTGTCGGCAATCTGCGGACCACACACACGCCCCGCACATTATCTCCAGGTCCTCGTGTCTTCACGGAGAAAAAATATGTGGCATTCGGTACACGTGCGAGGAACGTTGGGTGCTTGCCCAATCGCAAAGACCACAACGTCCGTTTCAAGCTCACTCCCGTTCTTAAATTTGAACCCGTTCTTGGTGAAGCGCTTGTTGGAGCTGCCGCTTTGGGGCTTGATGTCGCCATTGGTGATGTATTCGCTCGTACCGACGTCTATCAAACGACCTGAGGAGGCGCAACATTGACGCCGTGCTTCGAGAAGCGCACCAAGATAGTCCTGCATGGGCGAGCAAAGGTAGGATCTCATGTTGGATCCCACTCGTCTCTACCCGGAATCTTTTCATCCTGTCGACAGAGACCTGAACGAGAACTTCCGCGGTTTTGCCAAACACTTCACGCGCACCCAGCGGCCTCCGAAATACTACTTCATTGACTTCGGAATCTCTCGCCAGTATGACCCCACGAATACTCGTCCAAGGGAAATACCAATTTGGGGTGGCGACAAAGAGGTTCCCGAGTTTCAGGATTCCAACCAGCCCTGTGATCCGTTCCCCACTGACGTATTCTATATTGGAAACACCATAAGGAAGGAATTCATCCTGGTTCGTGATCCGCTTCACGAGTATGACGTGGACTTGTTAACTTTCATATGATCTAGAAGAAGCATGGATTTGAGTTCATAAAACCATTAGTTGCCGATATGATTCAGCCAGATCCCGCTAACCGTCCAAAGATAGATGAAGTGGTCACTCGATTCGACGCAATTCGCCGACGGCTCAGTCATCGGAAGCTACGCTCTCGGGTTGTGGACGTCGACGAGGACCTCTTCGAACGGGTTGTCCGCACCAGTTCTCACTGGAAGCGTCGGATTCAATTTATGGCTAGGCGTGTCCCGGCTTTACCTAGTCTATCTCCCTAATTCCGGGCTAGCAATGAGCAAGTCCCAGATGCAGGCAAAGGAATTCCTCGTACACTGCTCACGATGTGTCAAGTATGATCACCTCACGTCGCGTGATGTTGAATCGTAGACTCGACGAAATACTTGGGCGCAACTTCTTTCCCAGAAGCTCGTGCTATACAGTGGATGTGGCATAATGAGCAATCGAAAAGTTATCGCATGCACAGCTGGACACGCTGACAGTAGTTGGATGACCGGGCTCCCAAGTGGCAGTGTCACTGTTACAAACATGTAACGTACGATAACAGCCTCAGGTTGAGCGTCCGATTCCACGACCTGGCACCATACTCAGAAGGTCAATCTCTGAGTCGTTTTTCTCATGTCCGACATAGCTGCTGGGGACAGGTAGGTGACTGTCGATGCGTCTATGTCTGGGCGAGTGTTTCTCAAAAGCATGTTCACAGATACTCAGTGACGTTTACTGGTATGTGAGGCAGCGTAACTCTGGGCCGCGCGTCTGACCTTTTCACTTAGTGATATGTGTTCATGGGCTTCAGCACTTGCGAGTAGAGAAATCCTGGCGCCCAATCATAACCGTGACCATTGAAAATGACCAATGCCACGAGCTGAGTCTAGGTTGTGATGGACAAAACCCGAACCGGAGGCAAGGCTTTCAGTTGTGAGTGCAAGTGTGTCGTCACAGCCCGACCCACTGATCAGGAACCAAGCTACGACGTGGCTACATCTTCGCGGATAAATATGTGTGTATACCACCGGGCCTCGAGCAAGAAAAAGAACAGAAAGAAGACTCTCGTGGCGAGTGGGTGTTGCACGTTTCAAGAACTGTCACGCCTTCGCGCTCAGCAGCAATACAAGCAAAGCAGTCAGTTCGAATCGGACTTACACCTCGCTTGTCTGACATGACGAGAAGGTGTGGAAATAAAATTGAATTGCCTTTCCCGGTCGAGGGGCGGAGCGAATAAAGCTAAATCATCCTCGGTTATTTTGGTCGCGAAACTAGATCTGCCGGAAGAATGCAACGCACAACTGACCTGCGTTGAAGAGGATGTGGGATTGGATGACCTTAGTGAGGACCTCAAGGAACAAGGCAAGACAGCCTTCTGCCGTGTTCACGAACAGCTAACTCGTATTATGCTAGACTATTCCCGTTCACCACCTTCAGAATCGAGCGAGACACCAAGCTTTGTATGGCCGGAAACACACGAGCCGGAGCCAAACGTTCACACTGGGTACTGGTCTGACTTCGATCGCACAGGATCCGAGGACGAACGGGATCCGTTACTCAATCATCGGAATAGCGAACCTATCCTCGTATCTCAGCTCTTAGACAATAAAGACAGCGGTGCTGTCAAGGATACGGGTCGTAAACTGTGGTTTGCAGCTTCGATACTACCAACGCATACAGAAATTATATCCATAGCTTCCCAAGTCTCTACTATTGACACGGTCGTGGACTCGTTCTCGCCATATCGCAGGCTTCGAGAAGCCAGGGTAGATTCGGATTATGAGCGCGTTTTGAATGATCTATGTGCGGAGTGGAGGTTCATCGGTGGGACGGTAAGGGAAATACATTTGCAAGTTGGTAGTACTTGACTGATCCCGGGATAGCTCGTAGCTTTGTCAGGGTAAGAAAACTGGCATCGAGATGAACTTTCGCTGATGAAGTTCTTAAGGCTCGAGGCTGGCGTGTTCGGATTCTCGTCAGCTGCGCTATTCACTATCAGCAAACTTGCCACGGGTGCCATCGCAGTTGGCAGCATTTCCTCTGGCATTGGCCTCTCAATAGACGCGTGGTTTTTACTGGCGTATAGCAACGTGTCCCCCGTTAGATTCCAAGTGAGTCTTTCCTTCTTGCAATATGTAAACATGCTCTTATGTCCGGTTTCAGAAAATGGCGCTCGACGTATACGGAAAGTACCTGTTTTTCTGCATCTCGGCCCGGATACCGGCATTTTGTATGTTTATATCTGCGATTTCGCTGATGATTTTCCTCTTGTCCGTAGTATGGTCCGCATGGCCTACTGCGGTGCTGGTCATATCACTCTTAGCGGGTGTTCTCGTCAGCCTTCAGTTCATCGTGTATGGCGTGCATTGTATTTGTGTTTTCATTGCGGAAGGGATACGGTTCATACGAAGAGGCATCCTGCACTGCCTTGCGTGGACACGTCCGTCGCCACCGTCTAATCTGGGGGAGCGATCAACAATATCACGCTAATGGTAGCTAGACTCTGGTCACGACATGCAATTATCACGTCAGATATGCACATTGTACAACACTATGTAAATGTTATTGTATTTCTTTATGTTTAATTTAGGGAAAATAAACACTCCCATTACTTCCGCGTGAACGATGTTCTTCGCGAATTGGGTCCGCCCGCCAATCTATGACGATCTAGATATGATCAGTGTTTCCTTGCAGCTTGACCTCCGACCGCTTCAAAATGCCAGCTTCGGGTGGCGTTGATTTATGACGTCCTTGTCAGCATGCGATATTGTGCTCAGGCGCGACATACCCAAGCTACCTTTTATACATATAAAATTACATCAAAGATGAGACGGCGCAGGTACATAAGTAACTAGCCGAGGACGTACCAGTAGTGAACTACATTCCTTTGTGCCCACACTCCCTCCGGACGCCCTTGATATCCCTTTAGGAAGTCGGGTTCAGCTTGTCTGCGATCTGCGGACCACACACGCCCCGCACATTGTCGCCAGGTCTCCATACCTTCATGGAAAGAAGTTATGGGGCATTGCGAGAAACGTTGAATGCTTGCCTAGTCGCAAAGACTACAATGTCCGCTGCGAGCCCACTCCCGTTCTTGGATTTGAGCCCGTTCTCGGTGAGGCGCTCGTTGGCGCTCCCGCCTTTGGACTTGATGTCACCATTTATGATGTGTTTGCTCGTACCGACGTCTATCAAACGACCTGAGGAAGCGCAGCATCGACGCCGTGCTTCGAGACGCGTGCCAAGATAGTATCCTCCTGCGCGGGCCAGCAAAAGTAGAATGTGACCAGCTCCGTACGGTCCAAGGTTTGTCTTGAACACGACATTGGCGAGATCGTCCAGCGATTCTCTGTATCTGAGTAAGAAGGATAACTCAGGCTCATTCGCGCGTGCTCACCTGTCGAGCGTCTGCGCAATATGGAACGTGATGCATTAGTGAACGCGTCCCACGATTGCACTTGGTAAAGAGTAATTGTAAACATTT
>JBBPKK010001083.1:0-12210 GCA_038089215.1 Tylopilus vinaceipallidus | reverse complement strand
CTGACGACAGGTCGCTATCCTTTTGGGACGTAATTACACACGAGCAAATTGGTGAAGTCATCGAGCATGACAGCAAAATTTGCAGTATGGCGCTTTCCACTGCGCTCGATTTCATTGCAACTGGCGAGCCAAAGGGGAAAATCATCATTCGGCGTCTTCGGCGTATCCTTCCGGACTGCTACCTCCCAGCAATTCCACCAGTAGAAGACAACGGGTCTAGACAGTTACTACCTCCACTCTCTGATCCCTCGTCTTGTAAGCATATCTAAACTTCAATCTCTCCCTCAGTTTGATTGTTTCACTCATGTAGCATCCGGGTTTTCACTCGTTTCTGTCAATGATGCAATGCTCGACTGCTGGAAGCGGGGCGACCTGGCTCGCGTCGAACGACTTTTAACAGAACAGATCCAAGATCCCTCGGATCCTTCCCATACTGCACATGCACTGGCTTGCCGCGCCCTCGTGCAGTGCCACTTGAAATGCTACGAGAAAGCTATCCAGGACGCCCAAAAGGTAGCTTTGACTCCTCCGTTATCCCCAAAACTTGTGTTGACTGTCATCTCAAAAGTCTATTCAGTGTCAGTCTTCTGCCATCGGCCATATTGCGCTTGTGATTGCCCGCATTGGCAAGGGCGAGTTTGACTCAGCAATACATACGTTCGATCTTGCGTACCCCACTAGTCCGCCCACTGCACAAAATATTCTCCTGCTGATCAAGGCATGAAACCATCCTCTTCGCCGCCTGTATCAATCTCATGTTCATCTCAGGCCATCCTCTTGTTCGAGCACGGAAAGCACGAAGAAGCCATGTCCCTTGTAGATGGTTCAATCCGTCATGGGCATGATGATACTGTCCAGAGGGCTGTCAAGGCACGTGAACGCCAGCATTGGGTCTGTGTGAAGTTTACTGAGCTCGGACAGGCTCGAATGCTCTTCCTTCGCGGTGGCATTTTGTTGAGAGATGGAAACTGTGAACAGGCTATCGAATTGCTCGCCCTCGCGCGGGACACTGTCCCAACCGAACTAAGCCCTCAACTATTAGAAATCTTGCTTGTGAGCTATTCATTCCGATGTCCTCTTCGAATTTACCAACAACATTTGAAAGATATTTGGATGGGACTTTGACGGCCTTGCTCTCGCTATTCAGAAGGATATCCAGTCACACAAGAAGCCATTCGAAGAGATCGGCGATGAGGCACTGAAGGCCAACAATCCACAAGAGGCGATCAAACAATATTCTGCTGCGTTGTCCCTAAAGCCCTTAAACACCGCGGATCTCTTTGTCAAGCGAAGCAAAGCTCGAGCAATGTTGATGTCATGGGATGACGCGTTGGAGGATGCGAACGAGGTGAGCCTTTTCTTTGCTGAGTGCACGCTACCTTGAGTCTCATCGGCCTAGGCCATCACAGCAAACGGTCAGAATCCAGGGGGGTACGAGGCAAAATATATAGCACTGCATGCTTTGCAGCGCCATGACGAAGCCGTTGACGCACTCAACTATCTGGCTTCCCTCCCGGAAAGGTCTTTGAATGAGGAGACTCGTCGTAAGTCGTGGCCTTGCTAACACGAAGAAAATGTCATAATTTAATCACACAGGGCTAGTCCAGAATTTGGCCTATGCGACGAAGAAAATCGAGGAAGCCGTTCGCAGTGTATGCCCGTTCGTCCTCGTGGAAGTGAATCCTGACGGTGGCTTTCTCTGCGATGCATCGGAGCGAATGAAGATATTCAAATCTGAGCCTCAGTTCAAGGAGCTGGTTTCCTCCATGACTCTCGGGCTCGACGTCGAACGGATCCGCCAGGTGGTGGCGCAGTACTTCCGATATGTCACATTCTCACACGTATGGGACGGGTCCGAAGAGCCATCGCATCAACACGTCAAATCGGTCAAATCTGTCTGGAAGCTAAAACCGTCATCGCAGAACAACAAGTTGCGCAAGTTCTGCGAGATGGTTCGCGAAGACGGATTTCGATGGGCGTGGTCGGACACGTGTTGCATCGACAAGGAAAACCATGACGTGTTGCGGGAATCTCTCAACAAGATGTATAGGTGGTATGCAGAATCCACTGCCACGTTCGCCTTCCTCGTAGACGTGAACTCTCCTTCTACGTCCCGTGGTCTCAAGGACAGCAAATGGATGACTCGGGCCTGGACCTCGCAAGAGCTTCTTGCACCGAAGGTGATCCGATTCTATGATCACAACTGGAAGCCATACCTTGGCGATACTCGCGCAAACCATAAGGAATCCCCCTTAATCATGCAGGAGCTCGCAGGTGCCATCGGCCTCGCTCAGGTGACCATCAAAGCTTTCAACCCTGACAATCTCGCTGTGCGAGAGAAACTTCGACTAGTCTCGAGACGCGAGGCAACGAAGGAAGAAGACATTGCATACTCATTGATCGGTATCTTCAAAAGTGATATCCGACCACACTACGGGGAAGGTGTTGCCGCGCTAGGTCACCTATTGGCAGACATCGTGGCTCGTTTGGGCGATGTGTCGGTGCTTGATTGGGCAGGGAAATTGCCGTCGTCATACAACAGCTGCCTTCCTGATACCCTCATTGTTTATGAGCAGATCCTACGCACCCCGCCTCCCATGGAGAATGCCGAAATGAATCGACGTGTTGCGCAGTTAAAACGTTCGCTGACCCGGGTGGAGGCGATGAATATCTACCACCAAATCGCTCAGTTACCTTCAGTACGCTTCGCCAATCGTCGATTACAGCTCCCTTGCGTCATCTTCAAGGTCAATCGCCTCCATGGACTGAACCTTGAGAAGGGTCAAGAGCGCCATTACCGCGCGGAGGTGTCAGGGATCGGCGATGTGGCATTCCTTGCATCTGAAAGGCTCCCGCTAAAGAAGCCACGCAAGCTCATTTTCGTACATCCATGGATTTGCGATCTGCGGGATCCACCAGATGGGTTCACGCGTGCGTCGGGCGTTCCCTCACTCTCCCCACCGCGTCATCTTCCACGCACCAGCGCCATCGATAGTTATACTCACGCATTGCGGTTACTTGTTCGTTTGCAACGACCCTTCCGTGCGCTGTTGCTTTTGCAATGTGGTCACAACGAGTATCGTCGCGTCGCTTCCGAGCACGAGATCGCCGTGCATCGTCTTAACCCCAACATCAACTTCGTCAGGGATATTTGCGCGCAGGTCGTGGAGGTATTGTGACATGGAGGTGTTATTATTTGCATTTGTCGTGTTGTCGTGTTGTCGTGTTGTCTTACCGTCTAGTCCCCATTTCGCTATTGCTTTGCTCGACAGTATTTACCCTGCACTGTATTGTATACCATCACGCACGTCTGATAATTGTATTGCTGACGACTTAAACAATACCCATTGCAGCCGATCCGATGACCATGCCCTCCAAAGTTTGGTTCTTTCTCGTTCAATGACTGACCGTACAGAGGTGGGCTGTTCATGTAGCCTAGGTCGCGTCGTCTGGTGCCGCATTTTACAATACTGTCGACTTCTGGGCTCGGATCTTGCGCACTGCTAACATCGACTCGGATTCATCTGGAAGGTACGTCGAGGCGGCCTTGTTAAATGCAAACAGGCACTCGAGCTACAATATCCACTGTGTTTGTGTATTCAGGAGCGCGCATCATGATCGAACAGCAAGTTGTTCATAGGTAATTGTCGTCACAGCCCGGACAGCCCTCCCTGCTACCATCGAACACCCCTGTGTCCCCCCACCATTGTGGTTTTCGCTGTCATCCGTGGTCGTCATCCTCGTGCTGATGTTGTGCATAGGGTTAATCGGTTCCCCATCGATTAGTATGAGGGCCCGTATTGGACAAGATCATTAAGCTCCAATGCTTTAAGTTGCAGCTCAAGCAGCGCGAGGAGTCTACATGCGACATATCCCAGATCCAGATTGACCCTTCAAAGTCTAGTAGCACGAACTACCCGGACGAATGTCTGTATCGTGATAACAAGTCATGGAGAGGTCAGTTTGGGCGGTATGCTCCGTGTTAGCGCACAGACAATGGGCCAAGGCACGACGTCACAAAGGGAGTACTGTACATCAGGTTTGCACCCGGGCAGATCATGTCCGCATGACGGGTTGATCGCAATGCAAGAGCGGAACCCCAGATAACTATACGACCCCGTAAACTGGGTGGCAGCATCGTCAGCAAGCTTCCTTGATCATCACATAATCATACCTCGTACAGAATGAGCGGCCTGTGTCGCTCCTCCTGACACTTGGCAAATTCGTACGTCCAGAGGGCCATGCCCTCACGCAAACTCGTGACCAAAAATGTGTCGGCCAGGGTTAACAACACAAGGTACTGACTAAACGTGACTTCCTGCGTGTGCAGAAACACGACGGGCTGATAGGTCAGGGTCGAAAACGCTGCGTTGGCGCGCGCGACGATATCCAGGACACCCCCCACGAGCTCGTTGGACTCGGTCGTCTTTGGCACAACCTGTCACCACAGACGCGTCAGACACAGCACCCATACAGGCGGTCGAACTACCTTGCCCTGAAACTCGGGGTGCTTCTTGAAGGAGCACTCAAACGCCTCGATCTTGTGCCGGACGCCCTACACGCGCGCATGAGACGCGCATCCATTCCCTTGAGACACCTGGATCTCGTCGAACTTGTCTCAGCCGACGGTCATCTTCATGCCCGCATGGCGCTGTCTGAGGAGGTACACCCAATACAGCACATCCGGTTCGCGATCATTGCCCAATATGGCGCCGTCCCTGAAGGAAAATAAAAGAGCGCCCACTTCTTCTCCCGGAGTGCGACGACGTCGATGCCCATGGGAAAGACGCCCACATCGACGAACCAGCCCTTGTGGGCACCGCTGCCCAACGTGGGCTCGACCTGGATATCCTTGGGAAGAGCCTCGAGGCATGGTCTGGCGAAAGTGGTGTGCATAGCTCACGGTCTGGAAGCCGACGAGGTCCGCTGTCAGGAGGCACGCAGGAGTGACTCGTAGATAGAGAGGCAGCAGGAGATCTTAGAAGAGGAGAAGGCAACGTGGAGGAAGCAGCCAATGGGGGCATTGGGGAGCTTCGGGTAGACGCGGAGGAGCGCGGGGAGCAGCATGAGGTGGTAGTCACTCTCCCAGGCTACGACAAGGGATGAGTAGGTATGTGCGGGAGAGACTGATCTTGCCTTCGCAGTAGCTGGCGATGATGACCTCTGCGAAGCACTTGTTGACGGGCATGTATTGCTTGAAGGACGCGCTTTCGTAAAGGAGCTTGGTTTGAGGCGGATCCAGGCCCGCGTAGTGGAGGCAAGGCCAGAGCACCTGAGCAGGCAGGGTCAACGAGGTGGACGGGAGAGGGCTGTGTGACGGACCCGTAGGCAAAATTCGTCGTAGCAGCTCTCGAACTTGGCGTCAGGGATCCAGACGGGGACGCTCGCGCAGAGCTAACGCATGCGGGCATCGATGCTGTCGCGAAGATCCATGCCGAAAGCATCAGTGCTGTTGCCAAGGGTGCCGACCCAGAGCTTCGTGTGAGGCAGTCCGGGACACTGTCGATGGCGTTCTTGAGGGCGCCGCCGCAGTGGGAGTTGGGGACGATGTGACAAGCATGTGGGGACACTTGGAAAAGCGACAGGTCACGAGGCGGCTATAGGAATAGCGAATGCGTGGGAAAAAAAATAAAACGTGCACCACTTACATACGCCACAGACTTCCAACCAAATCTTTTTTTTCTTCTGATAGCCTGGGTTCTGCCTGACATCGTGTTCGTCACTGCCGTGCACATGTAAGTTATTACTGAACTGCTTTTGGGTACATTAGCTGCGTACAACCCAACGCTGAGGGACACATCCAAACTTGTATCGGGAGTGTGAGTCCACACCTACCGTGAATTGGCGAGCTTTCACGAGATGAGTGACGCATAAATGCACGAATACACTGAGAACTAATGCAATGACAGGTCCACTCGAGGGAATCCATTATGGGAATGTTGTGGCTTGGTCCTGACACAGCTTGGGTAATCCGTGACCGTTTCTGGTTTTCCGCTGATGTCTGTGAAGGTTATTCAACCAAATGGATGACGTTGGTGCGGCAGCGCTACCGTGTCACTCATGAGTAGTATACCCGTAAAGTCCATGGTATGACGGAAAGCTCCCATTCACGCTGACTGACTGAGGTTCGGATAACTGGGGAAACCACCACCCTTTAACGATAGAATGGGGATCATATGCTTTGGAAATGACTGCTCAAGCGCTGAAGCATAGCTTACGCATGGTTTTACATATCAAGTTACATGGTGCGTGCCTTCCGAACGAGCACTGGACGCTCTGCAGAATATGCTGTACGATTCCTTTGCCACAGCAGCACCATGGGTATGTACATACGTGAGGTCTGGGTCGAATTGTCGTGGATGTTAGAAACCAACATCCTGCAATTATACACCAACGATGAGACGTATGGACCCTATCTTCTTTACCCAGGAGCAATCCATTTTGTCATCGGCTTCGTTTTGGGTAGGGATCGTACAAGACCTGCTCGCAATCGCTCGCTCGGTGATTTGCGATGTTGATATAACTCTTTTTGGAAGCGTTCATACACGTTTTCAACGAAACAAACTGCGCATGCACTTGCAACCCAAGTTCCATGCACTTATTCACTTCCACATTGCATTCTGGAGTTCCATTGGATTGGTGGGCAGGAACGCCATCATCTTCCACCAGGACCTGCCAGTGGCGGGGTGACAACGACACTGTCACCGTGGGAAGGCCGGCAGTCACCAAAGTTCATCCTTGTCGCTATACACGTGTGAATCGTTCTTCTATCGCTTTTGGGTGCTTCTGTTGGTGGATAACCTGAGGCCAAGGAAGATTGGTCGAACACGGGGGTGAGTTTACCCCTCGTGTTAGCTCGGCATAAGTACAGAGCTGATCCCTCTTTGTTGATATAAGCGACTAGGCTCTCACGATGTAAAGTGATGTGTAAATGCGTGTGCACGAGCACTTGAAAGGCTGACACCAGTGATAGGATCATTCAAGGAAAACCATGTGCCGTGGCCATTGTAACGTCGCTGTCTAACTAAACATGAGCGACTGGTGGTCATTTACGGGCCTCCCGTTGATGATGGCGCGCCAAATCAGTCGGGGAAGGAGGCCACCTAACGAGTCAAATGACATTGATACGGCAGTGCTCCCCCGTTACTTACCGGTTGTCCGTATTCGCTCAAAGTATGACGGTAAGCTATCAATCATATGCTTCACACTGATAAATATAACTAAGGAGTCCACATACTACCCTTTGAGAATAGAACAGGAATAATTTATTTTTGCTCGTCTTTGAACAATGACCCGTCCGTCCTCCAATGACAACTCACGGATAGCTTACGCAAAGGTCATCAATGTTTTACATTGTTTTGCAGACGCAACGATCAGGTTATATCATTCTGATATGCGCGCCTCCTGATTCGGCACTAACATCGTTTAGGGATGTTCCATGGAATATGCTGTAAGGTCCTTTAACCACCGCGAAGCGCCCTCTGAACGGCTAGGTGAGTAAGATCTGGGTCAGATTGTCATGGATGTTAGAAACACCAGCATCCTGCGAGCGTATATTGACTATATTCTTTGTCTAGTTTCTCATGGATCAACCGATTGTCGTCGGTTTCGTTTGCCATACCTACATGAAAGTAGGGCTTTGTGCATTCTCACACGTTGGGCGCTGAGCGTAGGGACCACGCTGAAACGTCTTCCCTTCGCTACACGGTATTTGCAAATTTGCGAAATTCGCTTCCCCGTTTGTTTGTCCAGTCGTATAAGCAGACCAGGTAGCGTTATTCGGTGCTCCCCTTCAGAGCCCAACATTTCCATCCCCATGTATCTTCCCAACCTCTCTGCCATGGATCCGCGTTCGATAATCACCACATTCACCCCACTTGACGCATCGAGCTTCAACCTCGGTATATCTGGAGTGTTAGGTCTTTTAGGCGGTGATGAAGCCATTTCTGCCATGGCTACTGTCCACATTTATCATGGTCGGCGGTGGTTGGGCTGGTACAATTCTCCGGGATCGTATCAGATCGCAAAGCAGTATGGCCTCGCCGCCCAGTCAAAGTTCTTCCAGTGCATCTTTCCGGGGGCCCGCACTGACCCTGTTAAACTATTCGGATTCGAAGGCGGGCAGGGACCAAGATACCACGGTACCCGCTCTGGTACTATCATGAATAGCACAGGACATCTCGCCTCTGTCCTCGTGAAGCGATGTGCCACTCAAGAAATCGAGCAAAAGCTGTCCGGAAGACCTGGAGCACAGGGAAATAGGGTGAACGTTGTTACGCTTAGCTCTGGCCTACCAAAGGAGAAAGATTTAGACCGCGTCTGGTCCTACCACCCTTTCTTCGCGATCATTCCTATCGCTTCCAGTCTCGCTACATGCATTATGAGCGCTGTCTACAAGGATTGGATTTCGTTCGGCCTGATCTTGTGGGGTATGCTCGCTCATGGTATATCTTGCGCTGTCATTGGTTCAGGGACCTTATGCTTTTCCCACCCAATACCTGCCGCCGGATCTCCACCTGGTGACGGTATCCTTGACGCTCCAGAGCAGTTCGTATTATTAAAAGGGGAAGAAAGCGCTGTAAACTCTATCACTCGCGGCAAATTCACTCTTAATTCTCCTCGAAAATTTGGCGACGGATACATTGGATACTGCTCCATTCTCCTGCTCATCCAGTTTGTCGCCCAACTATTCCTTATTCCACAAGCATCGTTATTTGGCCAGATTATGTTCCTCTCTTCACTCGTAGTCTCTTGGGTTTATAACTCGTGGTTCTCGCTCCACAAGGAGGATGTCCAGCAACAGATGATATGGGAGCAAGTGCTCCTGAAACCAACATCGAAGCCTTGCCCCTGCGGCTCGCGTACCTCCGCAGTCGTGTTTGCACTCTGTGCTCTCTCCCCCACAAAACCCGAAAAATTCCTCGAGAAATATCTACCCAACGAAACCAGAGTCTGGGAACAGTGGCGTAAAGTCCTCGGAGCGCGGTTCCATGAGGAGGTACTTCGCCTTGATTCCGCGGACTGGAATCAAGAAGGGTACGATACAGGCGAGACAAGGTTACTCGAAACACTTTGCCGCGATGCGCAAAATGGGCACAGAAGTTTCCGGGACTCCTTCAATATCAACGCGTTGCTGAACGGCGAGTGAACCGTACTATTTCGTTCACGCCCCTTCAGATCGGATACCCATCAGTTCTGCTCTTCGTATGACCTGCACAGCGCATTCTTTGTTTTTGACATGATTGCTACGTTTTCAATGAGTTTTGCTTACGAATTACGATCTCGCGATTAGTGTTTGATTGGATTGCTATGCACTTTTGTGATTATAGACTGTGGTGTTTCGAAACATCCTTGGTTTCGCTGGCCGTGTTATGTAACACCGGGACCGTAGGGTTCAGAGTCACAGTATTAATGCAATGTGCATGGCAGGTAACTTATCTCCGTTCCACAGGAATTGTAATACTTGGTGACGTCTTTCGCTGCACGCTCTTTCGGTATCGCGGACATGATGCCAGCCTGAGCCCACTGCTTTCCGTGCTGATTCACACGCGAGAGCGAAACTCGACATCGATCTCACACGCCCCGCTGATGATATTTTGCCATACGATGCCCCGCAACAAGCTCAGATAGGCACGGACTCACTGCTATGCATCGACCCGGTGTAGTTAACCTCAACCCGGATTCGGAGAAAGAGTTCGCTGCATCGATATTTATGAGCTGATGCCTGTCCTGATGAGATCGCGTTGATACGCTGAACACGGACTCGGACCAGGTCTGCTATGACGGGTTGCGAATACATTCATGCCATCCTTTGTTGGTCCCGATGGTTGGCCTAACAGATCACACACACGCACCATACCCTAAAGTGTTCCAGGTAGATTGAAAAGCGTAATCACAGCGGGCCCAGGGTTGAACATGACAAGGGTGGTTACCATTGGATTTCGGCGAATCTTGTCCTATGAAGAGACGGCAGAGGCGCCGGGTGCCTTTGATGCTCACCCATGGAAAGAAGTAGTTTCGTCCATCATATTACACCTGTATGGTTAATCTCAGTAATCTCAGTTGAGTGTTGAGGTCTTAAAGCCCCCCAAGAGTCTCGGTGAGTCCAGGAAATGGCATGCCTGGGTATGAGAAAGCGCGAGAGTGGTCCATAAGCGCCCGCTGCAGTATCAGCTGACTGTGAGTCCCGATATGACAACACGATATGCCGCGAGGCATCCAGGTGTTGCCTCTTGACTCTGTACTCTCGTTACCTTGTGTGTATTGTGTCAGACCTTCAGTCATCCCATGCAGCCAACAGGTGAAGGTACGCACTCCTTTAGAGTAGATGGCTATGGTGATCGCCCACTACGCTCTAGATGATTCGAAGGTGACGGAAATAAACGGTCGACATGCATTCAGCTCGGTCCTCTTCGCCCAGGGTGGTGAGCAGATAGTGACCGGTGACAGCAGTGGGATGCTTCGCCGGCGGACAGTAAACGGCGGACGCGAGGTTGGAGAAGCAATTCAAGCGGGGGGAAATGTTTCTGCTGCTGCGTTGTCTCCAAATCGCCAATGGCTAGTTTGCGGACTCCATGGTTCAAAGTCAAACGTGAAGATGTGGGACGTGGCTAACCCCACCAACCCCGGGAAGGTCATAGACATGAAGGGTCACACAGACACAGTCACCTCGGTCGACATTTCTTCCGATTCGACCAAACTCGCGACGGGCTCGAATGACACTAATGTGTTCACGTGGAACATTGCAAGGCGCAAGCGACTGCTCAAACTCACACACAAGAACCCCGTCGTGGCTGTGCGGTTCTCACCTCGCGGCGACCGCCTCGCCGTCGCCATCGTCCACGCGTCGATTCGCATCTACGACAGCACACACGGGAAGCAGTTGTTGGACATCCCGTGCCCATTCTTTCCAAATCTGCCATCACCGCTCGCCTGGTCTTCCGACGGTCGTCAGCTCTATGCGGCCTCTTACAACGACCTCAAGCATTTTGAGCTTTCCCAAGGAGGCTTTAAGTTGCTGGCAGAGTGGTCCGCCCCCGGCGGTTCGTCACCCAGTTCCATCGTTGCTTTGCAAAATCAAAAGTTTATTGCCGTCGCTGAAGATAGGTCGTTATCCTTTTGGGACGCAATTACGCACAAGCAAGTTGGTTCAGTCATCGAGCATGACAGCAGGATTTGCAGTATGGCGCTTTCCACTCAGACCGATATCATTGCGACTGGCGAGCAAGAGGGTAAAGTCATCGTTCGGCGTCTTCGACGTATCCTTCCGGACAACCCCCTAGTAATTTCACCAATAGAAGATAGCGGGTCTAGGCAGTTACCGCCTCCACCCTCTGATTCCTCGTCTTGTGAGCATACCCAAACTTCAATCTCTCCCTCAGTTTGATCATTTCACTCGTGTAGCATTCAGGTTTTCACTCATTTCTGTCGGTAATGCGGCGCTCGACTGCTGGAAGCAGGGTGACTTGGCTCGCACCGAACAACTTTTAACAGAACAGATCCGAGACCCCTTGGATCGTTCCTATACCCCACATGCACTGGCTTGCCGCGCCCTCGTGCGGTGCCGCTTGAAACGCTACGAAACAGCTATCCAGGACGCCCAAAAGGTAGCTTTGACTCCTCCGTTATCCCCAATACTTGCGTTGACTGTCATCTCGAAAGTCTATTGAGCGTCAGCCTTCTGCCATTGGCCGCATTGCACTTGCAGTTGCCCGCATTGGCAAAGGTGACGACCCAGCAATGTATGCGTTTGATCTCGTGTATCCCGTTAGTCCGCCCACTGCACATAATCTTCTCCCATTGATCAAGGCATGAAACCATCCTCTTTACCGCTTGTTTTGATCTCATGTTCACCTTAGGCCATCCTCTTGTTCGAGTATGGAAAGCACAAGGAAGCCATATCCCTTGTGAATGATTTAAACTGCCGTGAGCACGATGACTCTGTCCGGATGACTGTCAAGGTACGTGAACGCCAGGATTGGCTCTGCGTGAAGTTTACTGAGTTCGGACAGGCTCGAATGCTCTTCCTTCGCGGTGGCATTTTGTTGAGAGATGGAAACTGTGAACAGGCTATCGAATTGCTTGCCCTCGCGCGGGACACTGTCCCAACCGAACTAAGCCCTCAACTATTAGAAATCTTGCTTGTGAGCTATTCATTCCGATGTCCTCTTCGAATTTACCAACAACATTTGAAAGATATTTGGATGGGAC
>JBBPKK010001082.1:0-12234 GCA_038089215.1 Tylopilus vinaceipallidus | reverse complement strand
GGACATTTTCGTTGGAATCGTAAATGTACTCTATTTGTATCATTGTAATTTCATTTCCATTTTGTTATCTAACTTGGGTTATGTCGAGATCAACTAGCTGTGGTTGGGTATGACGCCTAAGATGCTTGCTAATTCAAGAATGATAATGCTGATTTGTTTGCTTTACCTCTGACTCTTCAAGTTCTTGGCTTTGTTGTTCGGGGGTCAATAATCTTCTGAAGCTTGCTGTTGCCTATGGCATAATATTTGCACATTTATTTAGCATGCTTTTTGTGTAATATTCAATGGAATATAAGTTTCTGTGTGTGATTAATACTCAAGGCTGTAAATCAGGCAATATACCATGACTGCATTCATTTGAGACACTAGGAGCAAAAAATAATGTAATTAAAGAGTTGGAGAGTTGTGTCAAAGAAGAACAGAAATCTCATCAAACAATGGGTGCAAATAATGAGCCATGGAACTGGCCATCCACCATGATGTTGGCATTGTTACTGTCATCTCCACTTGAGAGACCTGTGCCATGGCACTACCCATGTATGTGCTGCCAGTGATGTTGTCCCCATTGTCACCTTCACCATGGTGACACTGTCCATGCAGCATGGTTGTTGTTGTCATCATCTATGGAATCAACACTGACATTCTGTGACACACTGCTCCCGTGTGGATCGAATAATAGCATGCTATAGGTACGTAAATGCTTGCCAGATTCACCTGAGTACTACCGGCGACAACTAATGGAAGCAAAACACGTACACTTTCCCTTCAACTAGATACCACGTCACATCCACAACCATTAATCTCGCCAAAAGCAGTATCAAATTGACTGAGCCGGTTCCATACTCTGCTGCATTGGTATTTGTTCCGGTGTGTACAAGTCACACGTGCTACAAGACTGGCGCAAAATCGACTAGAGGTACTCATGCCGTAGACAGCCAGTAGCCCCATACCACCTGTGCTGCCGTGCTGCCTCGACGGACTTTTGAGTGGGTCGAAGGCCATAATGAGGTGCCAACGGAGCACCACCATTATGAGCATAGTTGCCCACGGACCACAAGCGGACCCCGCGCCAAATGTACCAAGTAACTTTAGTCTACCTGCCGCAAATCTAGCCATCATCGCCCAGGTTGATGCTTAGGCCATCATGCGGTTGTCCGCGAAGTTATTGGCACACTCGAAACCAACGCTGCTTCGAGAGTGAGTACCAGGCGCAAACCTTCCTATACAGCATAATTCACTCTTTACTATGGGTTAGAAGATTTTCGACCCACACTCGAACTAGTAGGATTGGTCGCGATGATGCCCCGAAGAAGCAGCCGGCGGAACATATCCGGACCTGCTGACCACCCAAATGGAACAGGATGCACCATCTGGGCCCTTTCAGTGCAGTCACTTTAGCCAGCCACCCATCACATTGAGCACCATACCGCACTGCGCCTCGCCGTGGCCCACGCAGCGAATAGGTATGACCGCCCGTTGTAGATGATTGATCTGTGGCCAACATACCACCACTGGCCACCGCTAGCAAGGCAAAATATCCTCACGCCTCACTCTCGAGCGTCACATGCTGAAAAACCCGGAATGAGGCCGTCGGACGATACTTGGCCTTTGTGACTTATCACGTAACGCCCATGAGGTTTTGGCCCTTTTCGGCCGTTGCTGATCCGGACGACAGAGAGGACAACGGAGTCCTACACAGTAAGTGTGTAAAGGTATTTTTCTTCAGTATGTCGGCCAGACGCTTTGGTGTATCATGTAGGACTAGGCGGCCTCGGTCGCTACACAAACACTTGTCCAAAAAACAGACTAATTCCGCGCGCCATCAGATCGGATCACCATTGACTATTAAGGTCGCAGGCGCAAATCTCAGGAAACAATCGTTCTGATCATCCCGGGGTCCCGGTCCTGCAGAAACAGTTCTTCAACGATCTTGACCTCAAACCAGTACCACAGTATATGGTATACGGGGAATGAGGGTAGTGTAACTGGGCAGTAAATGGTCCAGGGTGACTTCCTGCTACGCAACTTATCGGCGCCAAGCCTGATCGGTTCTGGTGAGGAGGTCATACTGACTTATTCGGAATCAAAGTTCTCATTGGCAAGATAGATCAGCCTGGAACGGTATACATCAAGACATGCATACATGGTCTAGCTGCATAACAAACATATCACATGCGAATGCGATGACCCACGTCGAGACGATCCGTAACGCCTGGACCAACGAAAATGGGGTCTCCACCGCACGAGTGCCTCTTCACCAGCGCTGGATGGGCATATTTACTGAACCGATGCTCTAGCCTTGCGCAATTGTGGTAGGGGAGTATCGTCGATTCGCATCTGGGCCTCGGTCAAAATACAAATTTCTAAACACAGTACTTTGCCGCGAGACAGTTGCGACATGTGGTGATAGATGAAGAAACGGCCATTTGAACTGGATGCTCCGGCCCATAAACAGGTTGGCTAGCAAGGGAGCGTCATTAACGAGCGGCAGAGACGCAAAAGAAACCCACCGTTTCGGTGAAACGACCAGGCGTGTGTTACACATTGCGTAGTCGATAATGAAAATTTCACTGAAACGGATCGAATACAGCGGTGGACATTGGCAGCTAGCGTAGTATATTCAATCCTTGGATGTGCCCGACCATGGCTGCTGGTCACAAGCAGCGGTTGTGTTGTGGGGAGGGTCGGAGCAACTGCCTACACAAAAATGCAGTGCAAAGAGACAGAACCCACGGGGATCGATAATGGGAGCTCAAAGACCGCTGGAGTCGGAGTCGTTGCGTAAACGCAGCCTCAGTGTTTTGCTCCACTTGCCTAGTATATGCAGTTATAATACGGTTATGGAACGGGGTTTTTTTTTTTTTTTTCAAAGAGAAGCTTCTTTGCCTGAGTTTGATATTGCGCCGCCAATATTTTCAAACCGGGAGTCCATCTATCACTTGTAGAACAGATGTAAATGGACTGTGACATCCCCCTTGCTCAGCAATCGGCCGTTCATCACTTTGCAGCCAATTCAGCAGGAGGCGTTGTTGAGAGATTGAACCCTGTTTACGCATGCACGAGTCGCGCGGTGATCGGATAACTTTTCGCCAACCAGAACGAGGGCTCGCGGGGGGCGTAAGAAACACCAGAAAACTAAACCTAAACGACACTGCCAACCGGTCATCAGAATGCTGGAGAGTATTCTAAATTCACTGACAGACCAGGTTCTCACCGACGGTGAGGTGTCTGATGCCGAAGTGAGGAGAATCGCACATTCCACCGGTCATAAAATGTGAATCAAGCACAAGGTTCATCCAACCCTTTCCGTCGGAAATGCTGTGCGGCAAGGCAGAGCTCGACATTCCAAAGAACGGCAACCTCGCTGTGCTTACGTGAATAGATATTTTGAGAGGTTTCCGCAACTTGAAGTTGCGGCCGTGCTAAATAGCGAAGTTCATCAGTCACTGACAGGCGATTGATGTTGACAATCAAGTTTTCCCAAAAGGAGGTGAGGCTCAGAGGACCGCACGTACTCGTGGTGTCGTGAATAGCAGCGTGATGATTGGTATGAATCTATTCATTTATGTCACCTGTTCAGCTGCAGACGTGCCAGTGGCACCCATCTGTCAGATATGTAAACCTTGTAAACATCACGGTTCTACCCGTGCTGGGTTTCAGGAATTTTTCATATGATCGTGGAGCAAAACCAACCAGCCTACAGTCAGCACCCGTTGACAAAAGGCAGGCTCACTGAATCTAGTATGATATGATTGTGCAGGTTAGCCTATTAAGCGGCGGTGCACATCCATAATCAAATCATTGCCTGGGACCGGTGACTAATCGACGTGGGAGGCACAATTAAGCCTTTTGTCTGTTTGTATCAACAAGATGGCCTCCGACTACCTGAACGTTGTACCGCCCCTACTAGATGCGCGACGTGCGGAGGAACTAAAAAAATTGGGGAGAACGCTCCACGCAACCGCATCTCCCTTGAATGAAACGTATGCAATATATCCAGCTTCTTCGGTAGGCGAGCCTCTGAGGTCTCAGATATCTCCCGAATTGAGTCTATCCTCCACAGCCAGAGAACCCGCGGGCAAGGCAATTGTTTGGTGCAGACAACCAACTCGTTTATTTCGTGAGCTCGGAGACTCTGCCACTATCCGAGCGTCGTTTGGTGTGTTGTCGTGTCCGACTTATGTTCTCCTCCATTCATTAATATATCCCAGTTCATCGGAGACACCTCAATCATTTTTGCTGCGTGGCAGAACCTGTTGAAATCGGTGGCACAGAATGGCACAGACCTGTAGGGGATTTGTTTAACCTGCACTTCTGGGTTTTTGAGGTCTTCTCAAGGTTCCAGGATGAATCCAGCCAACGGATGATGGGCAAGCTCGCTCTTGACTATGTCAATTTTGCAAAAGAGTGCTGGATACACACTGCAGTACGTGTTTTGACTGGATTTCCACGAGTTCTCAACAACTATTTAGCAGTCCTCTTCGGAAATTCGTCAAGTTTCCAGCGAACACTATAGAAAGCTATACACATGCTTTTCCCTTTTTGTAATCCTCTATGCCCCTGAGCACGGGCTCGAGAATGCTCCTGTCGGCGACGACCTTGTGGAATGGCTCAACATTCATTTTATTGAACCTTCCAGTGAGGAAGGAGACCACCTGTCAGCTTCAGAACACCCTTGGGAGGATGAAACCTTCTGGCCGTATTTGACAAGGTTTGACACCAGTTACTAGTTCTTTCCTTTTCTGACTCGCTCCTTCAGGGCAACTCTCAGAGGATTGAGTAAAGCTGCGACATTTTTTCTAGGTACCCTGTGTGACCACCCGTCTAACAACTTACGAAAGCTCTCGCAAATCCTGGTCCCATTACTCAATACACAGCCGAAGCTCCAGGCATTCGAGTCAGAAAGAGAATTTGCACATGCGTCTCATAGATGGAAAGAAAAGGTCAAAGCCTTGCGTCTTGAACTCGACGGGGTCCCTGAACTTGATCGACGTGACGATTATGAGAACTGGTGGGATCGTCTCAGTGATATCGTTGGCATACTGGAGGGCCGCGGTGAAATAATTCAGAAAGTCTGCGAAGAACTCGGTGCCGACTGGAAAGAAGTTTGTGTTGCCTGGGGTGTTTTTGTGGATTCAAGGCTTAGAAGGCAAGATCTACCGTAAGTCGCGTCCATTGCTTTCTTCCTTGCCATCCTGACCTCTCCAAAGTGACGTCATCGTTCAGGTCCTCGAAGACATGCCTCCTGATCCAACTAACCCGGAGGACATGATTCATGCGGCACTGTTTACTGGTGACCCATCAAAAGCACTGGATTACGCTGCAAAATTGGATCCTTGGCTTAGCGCTCATATGGCAGACATGATGGAGCCGTTAGCTCTCATAGACAAAGATCCAAACGAGTAAGCGAGCTCTAGACTCTCGAATCTGGAAAATGGAAGGTTGAATTTGGAATACAGATCGGGATTAACGCCCAGGAACTTTTATGTCCTTTCGTATGCGCAGTACCTCCATGCTGATTCCACATTGTGGCGAATTACGGTGGCGTACATGTTCTCGTGCGGAAAGATCGGCGCAAAAACTGCCGACGAGGTGTTGGTGCGTGTCCCGTTGAGATTGCATGGTGCGGCGTCCACGAACGCCACGGAGAGTAACTCGGACGAGCGTTCGGGCAAAGGAGACCTGTCTGGGATGATCAAAGATTTGAATATAACTTGCCATGAATATGGGCGAGAGAACGCACGAAGAAGTATCTGCAGGGTTAAGCCAGGTTGACTGCATTGAGTGCTAAATTACTTACCTGTCCTGGGTGCAGATTGCCGCCCGAACATTCGTCCAAAAAAAGGAATATGGTCTTGCACTGTCATATTGCTCATCAGCGGAAGACTGGCCTGGAATTGGTCGTGTAGTTGATCGAATTTTACAAGAGTATATTCACGCAGGTTCGGCCAGTGTTTTACATGTCACTCTTATTCTAATAGTTGCTGTCTAAACTCTCTCAGGTCCAGAACAATACACCCGATACGTGTTAGATATCGCTCCATCGCTCCAAGCGCTCCGTGCGAATGCTGGGACACATGGGATTTTTATCCATCGGTTGATATTTGCTGTGCGGTATGCTGAGTTTCATCAGCGCCTGTTGAATCATGACCTCCAAGATGCCGCTTGGGATCTCGTGACCATATTTCAAGAGGAGATTGCGCCGAAGTCCTGGTGGGGGGTTTTGCTATGTGATGCTATTCAGCTGTTACAATATGGTAAGCCCCCTCTTAGCAGGCGTCATAGGTGGCGGTTCGAAACTAATTCCAACGCGTTTTAGAACCTACTCCGCTTTTTTCGTACAGTAGTGCTTGCGTTTTACTCTATCGCCTCGATGAAGTTTGCGCGAGAAGTGCTCAGGGATTGGGAGAAGATTATTTCCGGATACTGGAAATGAAGCTCTGCACTGACAGATGCCAGGATGCCCGACAACGGTTGCAAGTAGTTCGTCTCGCCCTTGCGAAATACTTTGCAAGGTGCGCTATGATTGGAACGGGAGGTATGCAGGTCATCGATAGGAGGGTGGCGTCCGCTCCATGAGGTTGTCTGTACTTCTCCATTTACACAAGCATTTTCCGTTAACCGTTATACCGTTACCAAAGTTAGGAGCGGTTGGTCTTCTTACATAAGATAAGGGATGCTGCGATACTTGCCGCGCAAGTGGGCTCGCGGCTCCGTTGAGCTGAGAATGTATATCGCTAAGCAAACCTTCCAGTCGCGTTCCGGTTTTTCTTGTTTCTGTCATTGATTGCACTGCTGGCCTATTGACGGATATGGTTACCTTGTGCCTGGACAAGGGCTGCACGTTATGATGGACACCACTATGTCAATGCAAACGCTGGCTGCGGGCGTGCGCTGTCTCAGAACCCCTGACACAATCAATTCGTCCCACAACACTGTGCATTATCTGAGGTGCTTGTCTTGATTCTGGCCTCTTTTTCAAACCATACGTAAGTCTAGAGTCTGGCATACCTTTTTGTTACATTCAGCGGCTTTCAGGGTCCATCTTCTTCGTCCTATGTTTCAATTTTCTCTGGTGGCCCCTTCATATCCGCGCGGCCCGCAAAGTTTGCCGTATTCTGATTTTGACATTGACCTCGAGGACAAGCATTTTCGCCCCTGCCAGGGCTGTGGACGGTACTATCGGACATTTAATTTGTTTGAGTGGTTCTGATTCTGAACAGCACCCATAATGGTTTTGCGTCTTGGAATTTGGAAGACCGCTCGTGATATTATCGGAGTTTAACGTCGGTACTGTTCCTTGGGCTCAGCGGGTCCGAGCGGTTTGATTTAGTCGCCATTGAATTCCATAACGCAAGCTGTGCAAGTGGACTTGAATTCGCTTACTATCCCACTAAACCGTGCACCAATCTTATCGACAGCACGCCATTAAACCAGACCAAAATCCGAATATCCCGCGCGCGGGGGGTACGTTATGGTGACGTGTTGAAAGATCATTCAATCACTCGTCGCGGAGTGCTCTCGCCAGTGACCCCCCTGCTTCCCCTGAAGCAGAAGTAATTTGTCTCCGGTGGGGGGAAATCAAATACCTTTTAAACCTGTCTGTTGATCGTCCCGACACTCCGTATGGCCAGGTGCCCTCACAGCCCCCGGGTCCCTCGGGATCCTCGAGGGACTTGACAGCAGGAACATAATGTGCCACTGCACATCGCCTCTAATGACCATATTGAGACTTTGTTTTTTTTACTCGAGCCGGTCCCAGGTAAGTATAACGTCGCTGACCACCGGATCGGCGATGCTCATTTGGTCGATATTGGTCCTTTCATTTCTCGGCTCCTTGCAGGCTCATTCCAGCCAAGCTGCCGTCCATGCAGCGAGCTGGTACCTGCACGGTCGCCCCCAAAGGGTTACATACGAGGCGTTTCTGGGAGTATTTATACGCACTGTTATGAAGATGTTGGCTCATCCGAAACACCTAGTTGCATTGTGACGTCGCCCAACTCTCGGTTACTCCTAGAATGTGCTACAACATCATCCAGTACAACGAGTACGAATGCGGCGACTACTCTTTCATCAAGAGGCAAACGGTACTGCTGTGTATCTTTGCTCGCCAGCGTGCTTCACCGAATGCTGATGGGGACAGGTCGACTGCAATGGCCCAAACTGCAAGTTCAGTGACAGACACACGACGGAGGGTCACGATTGTGAAATGACGTGCTTGCAAGTGTAAGTAGTGTGTATGTTGGTCGGGCCTTCTGCATTAACACAACGGGAAAAGGATGCTGCCAGATCAAGGCCTCATAATGGCGAAACGCGGTGGCCCGTGTGCACGTTGTGCGGGCAGGACGAATGGTCATTGACAGATGATGATGCCGATGGGCAGGATGGACTTTCATTTCCTGTAGGGTATCTGGGTAATGGGCTATTTGTATGGGCAACCACAGGGGCCAATTCTCCCATAGCTGGCAAAACATTATGTAACATGACTGCGTACGGAGGAGCATCCGCGTCGCTGGACGTTGCCAAGTCCGCCTTCCCGCTCGTCGTGGATGTAGTCATGGGTGACGACGGATACTCTCCATCAGTGTGGGACTCTGCAGACCATTCTGATCCAAGTAATCACAATACACCCTACGGCCTCCTCCAGCCAGGCAACGCCTCCCTCTTGCACGAATCCGCAACAACCCCCGCGTTCACATCCGCGCCTGGAAAGCCATCGTCACCCCCTCCTCGATCGAGCTCCGACTCCCTGGGAAGATCGTCAACGTCCAGGCGGCCAGACAGCATCCCAATCACTATTGACCGGAAGGATACCTTGTCCACCATCCCCAGTGACGTAGCAAGCTTGGTAGAACCCAGCTTCGACGAGAACGTTCTGAGGGCGCTCTGCGAGTTAGACGTGAGTTACATTGCATTGGTCTGGGATAGCCGCGTGCTGATGCGCAGACACACCAGTGTGGTGTGCCCCTGCTGCTGGATCGAATCAAACAGAGCATGGTATCCTGTCGGGTCGGTGATCACTTTTCCCGGTGCGTTGCACTGTGCTGAATCTGATCTGTGGACATTACAGGAGGCTTCAGTCTTTTTCAAGAAGCGGGCCGTACTCGAAGAAGAGTATGGCAAGAGTCTACATAAGTTGGCCCGCGGCACATCGGAAGTGTATTCTATGAACGACGGAAAGGCTGGGTATTGCAGTGCGCATTTCGACCACGAACAGGGATTTATGTGCGTTGTTGCTAGGTCTTTTGTCCATGCGTGGCAGTCCTCTATGAAGCTTCACGAAGCCATGGCCGACAACAGGATAAGGTTTGCGCAACGCCTTAATGAAATGAGCGACGAGCTCGCCTCCCTAGCGAAGGAGGTCGATAAGAACAGGAAACAAGTTTGTTCCACGACGCCCTCTCCCGAACAACATGCTTACGATTTGGATGCAGACGAAAGAGTTAGCAAGTCGTTACGAGCGTGCCCTGCAAGAGGCTGAGATGAATATGGAAAAGAGCAAAGCTCGGCTAGACGTGTCGTCGGAAGAACTGGAGCGCGTGCTACTTCAGAAAGAAGGAGAGCCGCTGAATGAGAGTGCGATGCATGTTAAACCCCCTGGTGTGCTGGGGGGCAAACGCGTACTCGGTAAGGCCGTAGCCAAAGGTGGCCTACTTCTGAAGGGTAAGAATCCCGGAAATGTCAGCGTCCACGTCTTGCTTGGTTTCGTGCTTAGAACTAACGTTTGGCTAGATTCAACGTCAGGAAGACGATATCCGGTCACGGGTTTCGAGCGCATCGGACAGCTATCGAAAGGCCTTTACCGACACTCAGACTATGCGACAAGAATACTTCAATTTTCAGCTCCCCCGCATCTTGCGGGTTGGTGCATTTTCTTTTTTTTTTTAAATTTGTTTTACGAGCCTTTACTGATCTCGAATATAGTCCCTCAAGGAGTGCGCCGACGAAATCGATCTCGGCACGCAGTACCACTTGACGAGATATGCCTTTCTATTCGAAAACATAGTGCTCAGTGACGGATCGACCCTTGTTCCACTTTCACCAGAAGAAGGCAAGCCTACTCGAGTTTCTTACGAATACTGGTGCTAATGTAGTACACAAGGAACCGGTCTTAAGGCACTGATCGAATCCGTCGACAATCGTGCAGATTTTAAGACATACATGCAAAACTATGCTTATGCTCGTGGAGGTGCGCCCCGAGGACCAAGACGAGAAGGACCTGCGGAGGAAGGTTTTGTGTGTGCTTTCTACGAACCATCTGAGGTGCTTTTTGACCCCCACTATCATTAGCTTCCTCCTCTACCGACACTGGGTGGAGGCTATGCTGCGACGCAGCATCCACCAGTAGCCAATAATGGAACACATCCGCCAATAACTGACCGTGGCCGGCCCACGTTTGGTGTTGATCTGGCCGAACAGATGACCAGAGACAATGTCGAGATTCCCCGTATTTTAGAAAAATGTTGTGCGGCGATAGAAAAACATGGCTTGCATTCGCAAGGAATTTATCGCATAAGCGGGATGGCGAGAAAAGTCAGTTTGCTGAAAGAACGATTAGACAAAGGTGAGGAAAGTGGCATTCATGGATATGATCGACTGATTTCATTCTTTAGACATGGACCTCGTGAATTTGGACTCGGACGAATGGACGTCCGATATCAACAATGTCACCAGCGTACTCAAACTGTGGTTCAGGGAATTACCGGACCCACTTCTGACTCTAAATCTCCATCAAGGCTTTATAGATGCTGCGAGTGAGTTTGATCGGTCACAATGCTCCACCTCCGTCCTGATTCAAGTTAGGAATCGAGAACGATCGTTTGAGACATATCCGACTTCACGAACGTGTCAACGATCTACCAGACCCAAACTATGCAACGCTCAAATACTTTATGGGTCACCTACACAAGTCAGTTCATGCGCTTGAAGAGAGTACTGTACTGACAAAATGGGCGGACAAGCAGGATTGTGCAGCGTGAAGCCGACAACTCAATGTCGATCCAGAACCTTGCGATCGTCTTTGGGCCGACATTGTTTGGCCAGATATCGGGGAATGGGAGTATCTCTGGGCACGTGAATAGTGGCATGGCGGATGCAGCTTTCCAGAATAAAGTGAGTTTACCTCACATTTATTCCTCGAGTGAGGACGCTATCATGCTCACTGGTGTTTATAGGCCATTGAAACAATTTTGGAACACTACACCGATATATTTGTGGACGAGCCGGAGGGAACATAGACTTCGCCTCTGCGACACGTCCCTCCCACGTGTCACTGTACTTTTAAAGGCGATAACGAATAGGCCCGGGAAATGCTACGGGATATGACATTGACTATTACCCCGCCTCGTGATACCCGTGGAACGTATCTCCATCGTTCCGTTCTTATTATAGCCGTCTTCCTCATCGGATTGATCAATAACGCACTGCGCGCGCGCTCTTTTTTGCCTTCTGTTTGCACCTGCATTTTTTCCCGCTCTATTTCATACCTTCCCTCGAGATACATTTCACTTCCTTCGCGTATACTTATGCACGCATCATTAGTCTGGGCCAGCTTGACTGTGCTGTCGTTTCAACAAGCCACTGTAATAAACATCTCACCTTTTCCTTCTTTGTTTTGTTCAATTTTACTATGGCCGTGAAGTCCCATGTTAGTGGACAATGACCACGACAGGCGATTACGACTGATTTTTGGCCCAGACATTTACATTTATCAACTTGATATAACCAGATATGAATTAACAGTCCGAGACTAGCCCTGAGGATGAAAAGACAAAAGAGCAAGAGACGGCTGACATGCCCAGCATTTGCAGGTTATAATTCGAATCACGAGGCGGATCTCGAATGAACTCGGTGAATAGAGATGATGAAAATATTCCTGATCCCATAGTGGACAACCTTTGTAGTTGTAAGTAAGCACGGAAGGGAAGATCCCCGGGAGGTGCTGTCGCCCTGTGATCGGAGTAGGCCGGGAACCTGCTCGTCGAACGTTGCATCTCAATGTTTGCCGCTCCCGCAGTACACTATGAAAAGTGTCCCGCAGTTTTACTGCATAATCGGGCCAATGGTTGCCCCTATCGAAGTCGACCATGGCTAACGGCGGAAACAAACTACAAGGCAGCTATGAAGTAGAACTACGTAGGCCCCACTCGAACATCACACAATCGTGCCCAATAAAAACGAATAGAATTACAATACACTAAGTCAGTGATAAATACCAACTCAAATCAACAATGT
>JBBPKK010001081.1:0-12252 GCA_038089215.1 Tylopilus vinaceipallidus | reverse complement strand
AATCTTACCATACGATCACGCCAAGGGTCTGGGGAGCGAAACGCACTGACTTAACGCAATCGGTTGAAGGTCTTGCCCGACATCGTGTGCAATAGGCCCCAACTTTCTGCTGCGAGCAAGTCTTTTCCGGAGCGCTGGGACAGCATACTTACCGCCGAGAGGGTGGGTTGCTAATCACCCCTCCCCTCTTCCCCGTCTCACTGCGGGCCATGCTCACCGTCACCCACCACTCCTCATTCTTGGTATACCCATTCTCCGTTCATGTTCACCACCCTAGACCTTACGCGCACGCATCCGTCATGGCCCCGCTCACTTATTCTCTACCCGGTGAGAATCCAATGTATTAACCTTATGTCTTTACCTTCACATCTCTGTCCCACCTGGTCTTGCCCTGCCTCATCACTGTCATCTCATCATGTACACCTCCCCTTGTAATCATGCCCTTGTGATTTCGTTCACATGGCCCTTTGCGTGTGTTGTGGGGCAAGTCCGAGCTTGCCTTATTCAAGCTCCTCACTGGCAGTCATTGCAACCTACAGCTCATACTGTGAGTAGATGGTCTTATTGTGTCTGCAGTCCTAGAGTAACACTCTTTTTGTTGAGGTCTCTTTCTTCATTCTCTCCAGCAAATATGCAGAATATTAAGGGATGTTACAAAGGTAAGTTATGGGTTTGTCTTATTTATTGTCATGGCTTAAATTCAAAGTTGGTGTTGATCTGGGCACAAGATGATCCATAATGGCATTACATATAGAATGCCATGTGGCCATTCTGAGTCATAGCATGGTAGCATACTGTGCTATGTTCATCTATCTTGGATGACACTGGGGCAGCATCTTATTCTTTGGCTTTGGAAATGATATTGTGTATACCTTGTCTGCAGAAATCCATCATCAGGTGAGGTTGTCTAGCTGGTTGGTGATTGGGTAAGTGCTGGAAATGACACCTGGTTTCTCCTTGGTGACCACTCAGATAGGGTCAGGTTAGTGACATCCTGACATTGCCTCCACATCCAGGTTTGGGCCTGGTCACTTCCCTTGCCTCATGTCCCCTTCCCCTCTTGTTCCTGTCCCTTCTCTACCATATGCCCTTATGAGGAAGAGCACATGCTTTCCTTGTTGCTGTTTCCACCTGTTCTCTTACTCATTTCCTCATTGTACATATTGCCATGTCACCTGTTCCATTCCTTCCTTTGGCTTGGGCTCTCCTTGTCACCACAACACCTCATTTCCCTACACCATCATTACCACAGTTATTTCCATGTCATTTCTGCCTTTGTCCATTGTATATTGGTGCTGCTGCTCCTTTTTCTCACTCCCTCATGCATGTTTTTTGGCCCCCACCTCCACACCATCACTGTTCACCCTCTCTTGTTCATGTTGTATTGTCACTTCTGACCACTTCCTCTCCTCCTCCAAGGTGGTTTTCCTTGCCTTCTTGTTGTAGTTATTGTGGTCCTCCTCTTGTGACATGTGCATAAGTACTTGTGTAAACCTCTATCTGAGTCAGCTGTGTTCTTGGGCAGGTACAGACAAGAGTAGTAATGTGCATCACACAAGTTAAGTTTCAGCTTCAGCTGGAATTGGATGCTCAGAGTAAATGCTGGTACTCATCATGTGATACACACAACATGATACTGTACATGTATGGTGGAAATCCAAGTTCTAGGATATGTTTGTGCATTCATTTGGTATGTACAGCAGATACTAACTATATATCTAGTCAGCTTTATCCAACAGATGTGTTTTACAGGCAAGAAGTATCATAGAAAGAGAAACATGTGCCTCAAGCTAATAGTACAATATGGAAAACTACATTGCATACATATATGCTACCTACCTACCAAAATGAATAAAAGGAATCCAAGAAACAAAAGGTGTACCAGAGTCTCGAAGATGTTCAACAGCATAATGTAATGCTTCAGCAACCTCCAGGGTATTAGGAACCTTGTCATTCTGAAAGAGTTGTTCATACACCCTTTGTGCCACCTTTGGTGCATCATGATCCATTACTGACCACATGGTTGCAATAACACTATCATAGCCTGCTAGTAGCATTCCAGCAGCAAGATGCACTGATTCTTCTGATAGCTTCTCATCTCCTTGTGCAGTCTGACAGGCAGACAAAAAGGCAAGACCACCCTGAGACCGTGACAATTGAATGACATCAGAAAGCTGCAGTCTTTGTTCATTTGCAAGGCAAACACCACTCTTGAGAGGTTCCTTGAGATCTTGGACTCCATGGCATGCAAAATGTACCCAATCAGCTTCCTTCATCTTCTCCTTGACATCCCCAATAGTACCATCAGACTCCAAGACAGTCAATCTGGATTTTGACTTTTGAGCCTGTGTCTTGATGTGGCCAATCTCTTTGATCACACCAGACAATCTAGACAGTGATGGCCCATCTGTTGCTGGCTGAGGAACAGCAAGTAGGGAAATCTTGGATGAGGGAGGATTGGAAGCCCTCTGAGCAGATGGTATGATGGCACTGAGAGTTGGTATGTAGGAGGATATAACAAAGTCAGAAAGCCTCTTTATATCCAATGTGCTTTTACCATATAAGCTGGCAGCATGAATAGGTAAGAATGAAAATGGCCCAGTAGGACACCAAAACACATGAGGCTTTTTGACTGGAAAAGAATGTGGATTCTGAAAATGTGCAAATCAGTTAATGATATTCACTGAGTGTTGACTAAACAACATATGTACATACCATCAAACCAAGGGCCTCTAATATTGGATGTGCTACCATCCTCCAAATGATTTCCAAAACAACCTGTAAGAGCTTATCACATGTGTAGCCATGATTCTGTTTGAGCATCCCTTCTCTCTCAATGACCCTAGGCTTGTTATTGTGTTCTGAATTGCCTTCCATTAACATCACAGACAAGTACTTTGAGATAGATTGCTTTCCAAAGGATTCAACAAGTGCAGAAACTTCATTGTGTGAGACAGCATGTCCTCTTTTTTTCAGAGGTAAATGAAGTAGGCCCTGCAAAAGCTGCAAATCTGTATAACTGACACCAGAGAGGGAAACAGGAATGACATTCTCCAACCCCTCCATGACAATGAATGCATCACAATGATATTTGCTGGCATTGAGATAGATAACTGGTCCAGAATGAGCAAATGCAGCTAGTTGATCAAGTTTTCTTGGAAGCAAGAATTGATGAAAGCCAGGCAAGTGATGTATTTCATCAAGGAGTTTCTCTTGTTTGAGAGCAAGATCATGATGTTTCTGGACTTGTCTTTCAAGTGACTGAGCACCAGAACCCATGTTGTCTGGTAACCTGAAAGACCTTGTGTTGCTATCAAAACTAGCCTGCTCAAGCTCTTGAGAAACTTCCTGAAGCTGTTGAGCAAGGATTGGATGGTTGACTTGAAGCTCATCAATTGGAGTACGAAGCTGCAGAAGCTGGTTCCAGACAACTGAATGTCCTTGTTCAAGCCACTCAGCAGCTACTTCAGGAAAGCCAGCATCAAGTGCAACTGCAGCTGCATCTTGTGTTACATTAGTAGCTTGAAGGAGCACATGATGACGCTCTTTTAGTGGAAGGCCAAGCCAAGCCAACCTTGGCAAAAGATTAAGGGCAGTGATACATGCATCAAGTACAGCCTGGGAATTTCCTCCTAAGTATGCAGAAGATATCCAATGACAAGCAGCACTGAATTGAACAGGAGTAGGACCTGTTCTGGCTTTGCTGGCCAATGAAAAGCACAGAATAGCAGTAGACAAACAAGAAGGATCTGCCAGATCTTCATGATCATTCATTTGACACAATGAAGAACCAAGGTTGTTCAAAATAGCTGGCTTGTTGGGGTGGAAATCAGGAGCAAGACACACAGCCTCCTTTAGCACCAAAATTGACTGGTTAATATCTGCAAGTTCACCAAGATGCCTAAATCGGCTTGATAGTGAGGTTCCCAGGTTATTCAATGATGTTGGCTTGTTAGGATGACCATCAGGAAAAAGATGCACTGCCTCTCCTATCCTTGAAATTGACATATTTATGTCAGTGAGAACACCAAGACAGTCAAATCAACTTGATAATGAATTTCCAAGGTCATTCAAAAAAGCAGGCTTGTCAGGATGGCCATCAGGAGTGAGACACACTGCCTTTTCTGACATCAGAATTGACTTGTTGATGTCTGTGGGGTTGCTGAGACACTCAAACCGACGAGCCAATGAGTATCCAAGATTGTTCAACAAACCAGGCTTATCACAATGGTGATCAGGGGTAAGATATACAGCTTGGTCAAATGCTGCAATTGACTTGTTGATATCCACAAGGTCACCAAGGTGGTCAAAGCGACAGACTAATGAAAAACCAAGGTTTCCCAAAAAAGCTAGCTTGGAGGTATGGCCATCAGGAGTTAAAGCAACTGCCTCCTCAAACAGTAGAATTGACTTGTCCACATCCATGAGGTCACCAAGATGCTTGAACTGACGAGATAATGAGTTCCCAAGGCCACACAATAAACCTGGCTTTTCAGGATGGCCATTGGGAGTAAGAGAAATGGCCTCCTCAAACATTGAAATTGATCTCTCAATATCTGCAAGATTACCACTAGAAAGATATGCAAACCGATGGGATAATGAGCTTGCAAGATTGGTCAACCTCACTAGTTTGTCAGGATGGTCTTCAGGAGTGAGACTCACTGCCTCCTCCAGCATTGAAATTGACTTGTTGATATCTGTAAGATCCCCAAGGTGCACAAACCGACTCAGTAGTGAGGTGCAAAGATTGCTCAGCCTTCCTGGCCTGTCAGGATGGCCATTTGGAGTAAGATGCACTGCTTCCTCTGCCATCAAAATTGACCTGTTCACATCCATGATGTCACCAGTATACTCAAACTGATTTGATAACAAGTTGCTGAGATTGTTCAAGAAAACTGGCTTTTCCAGATGGCCATCAGAAGTAAGATGCACTGCCTCCTCTATGACTGAAATTGATTTGTGGATATCTGCTAGGTTACCAAAGCACTTAAACCGAGAGGACAATGAGTTCCCGAGGTTGTTCAACCGGATCGGCTTTTCAGGATGACTGTCAGGGGTTAGACAGACTGCTTCCTCTCCTATCATGATTGACTTGTCAATATCTGTGCGGTCTCCAATGTGCTTAAACCGACTCGAAAATGAGTTCCCGAGGTTGCTCAGTCTTGCTGGCTTATCAGGATGGCCGTCAGGAGTGACGCGAACAGCCTCCTCAAACATCGAAATTGATTTCTCCAGGTCTGTGAGACTACCAAAGCGCCCAAACCGACGGAATAATGAACTCCCAAGATTGTTCAGCCAACCTGGCTTGTCAGGATGATCATTGGGAGTGAGGAGTACAGCTGCTTCTGTCATTGAAATCGACTTTTCGATGTCCACTGGGTCACCAACACACTCAAACCGTCTCGATAATGATTTCCCGAGGTTGTTCAAGAATGCTGGCTTGTTGGGATGGCCATCCCGAGCGAGATCTACTGCCTCCCCTGCTATTGAGACAGACCGGTTGACATCCGCGAGATGGCCGAGGCATTCAAACCGAGAAAGTAACGAAAGAGCAAGGTTGGTCAAGAAAGCTGGCTTAGAGGGATGAACATCAGGGGCAAGACACACTGCCTCCTCTCCCACCGAAATCGACCTGTCAATATCCGCGAGGTCACCGAGGCGCTCAAACCGGCTCAACAATGAGTTCCCGAGGGTGTTCAACCTCGCCGGCTTGTCTGGATGGTCACTGGGAGTGAGATGCACTGCTTCCTCCAACGTTGAAATTGCCTTTTCGATGATCGCAAGGTCACCTCGGTGCTCAAACAGAGTCAATAACGAGTTCCCCAGGTTGCTCAGCACAGTAGGCTTGGAGGGATGGCCATCAGGAGCGAGACGTACAGCTTCCTCGAACATTGAAATTGATTTGTTAATGCTCGCAAGGTCGCCGAAGTGCTCAAACCGGGCCCATGATGCGTTCCCAACGCTGCACAACAAAGCTGGCTTGGACGGGTGACCATCGACAGTGAGACGCACCGCCTCCTCGAAGATGGAAATTGACCTGTCAATGCTGGCTTGGTCACCAAAGTGGTCGAACCGTTCCCATAACGAGTTTCCGAGGTTATGTAGCAAAGCTGGCTTGGAGGGATGGTCATCGGGAGCGAGGAGCACTGCCTTCTCTTTCAACGCGATCGACTTGTCGATGTCCATGGGATCACCGATGATTTCAAATCGACGCGCTAAAACGTATCCAAGGTTGTTCAGAAAAGTAGACTTGTCGGGATGTTCATCAGGCGCAAGCTGAACGGCATTCTCCGACATCAAAATTGCCTCGTGAATATGAGCAAGATCGCCACTTTGCTTGTATCGATCACATAGCATCCTCCCAAGGTTTGATAGTAATGCAGGTCGGCGAGGGTCCCTATTTGACAATTTCTCCAACATCACTCGTGCCCTCTGTATTGGTTCTTCCTCAGGACCTCTGCGCATCACTAGGGGACCTCCCGATTTCACTCGGCTCGACGCAGCAGTCTCTGTCATCCAAGTAGCGCACCAAGCTGCTCGGTATACATAACTCTCTGCCGGCAAAAGCGACATCACTTTGCGAAGTAAATCCTTGGCATCTGCCTCGTCTGTTTCGCCGTCCCGCATGTCAGAACGAGTGAGAAGAGCAAAAGCGAGTCTAAGTGCCGTCGTGCAATGATCCGGGTGATGGCTTGCACGAAGCTCGAGTGCATCTTCATACAACGCGATGGGTAAGTCAAGGTCCGGATAATGACCGTTCGCCTGGAAGTGTACGAATTTTGCATTGGCTAAGTTGACGAGAACAGCAGCACGGTGAGGGTGATCCATGGGGCACATGTCCAGGGCACGCTCGAAACACGAGATAGCTTCGTTGAGATCACGCTGATTCTGGAGCTGGCTGTAACATAACAGAGCATGATGTCCATTGTCCGTGAGAAGCTCCATCTTATTCGTCGTATTTGAGTCAGGTGGCTATCATTGCACAGTTAAACCACGTCGATGAGATGAACGGGGCACTCACGTTGAGCGTTGACATGGTCTCATTGACGTCACAAATTCGTCGTTCAATGGCGATTCGGAGTGAAGAACATGGCAGTAAACCTTCGTCCCTCCGATCAAGAGACTCGATAACTGTGATGTGCCATTAAAAGGTGGACTTGGCCATAGTAGAATGACTCACGCTGAGACGGTTCGTTCCGGTCGAGTAGCTCTCCCACTGCAATGCTGAATTGACCAAGTAATTCACCCTTCCCGAACGTTGGTCCATGTTCAAAGGAAGCGTAAACTCTGAACAAAATGGGAGAAGATCTATTTGTCGGCCTTGTAGCATGTTCAGTGGGAAGAGCAAAACGTAGATAGAAATGACTTGCAGGAGGATTTCTTCGTCCCATTCCACCACGTCTTTCCCCCAAAGTGCGGGCTTATTCGAAGTTTTCACAATCCTTTCATCGATGTGCACGGCAACATAGAAGCCTGCTGGGAGGCGACGGAGGCCAGACACAACAGCAGATGCACGGATGTCTACACGAGTGTCAACGAATGCGCCAGATTAACTAAAAGTCACTGCGCACAAGTTACGAAGACACGTTCATGTTTTTCAGCATCGGGCGAAAGGGAATGCAAGTCATCCGACCTCTTCATTTCGATGAGAGGTCGATGTTTCTGGGCAGATATTGGGGATTTGTGTCGGTCTGTTATCGGCGTGGGAGGTGGTTTGAGAGGAGTTCAGGCACATGTTCAGATAAGGCTGCACAGGATGGCACACTGCTGTACGTACACGCTCAAACAGGGGAAAGTGCTGGCCGCTCCAATATCCCGAGTCCTGACGACCCCCGAAGACCGTACACAATCAAGGTATACATCTGAAACTATTCCGAGCAATAGTATGTCAGCAACTGTCAGAATCGCAGCCCACTGCGTATGAGTCATCAGACATTCTATAGAAGAACATTGACCGCATCCCCCCGACCACACACAAGACCCTTGCATACGATCTGACCGCCCCTACAGATTCGAGAATCTTGGACGAAGTTGATTCGCAGCTGATGCAGTATTATGCCGAGTATCTCGTCGACTGGACCAAAATGCCGCTGGCGGTTGCGTTCGCGACAGATCCCGAAGATAAATGCTCAGAGTACGAGCTCCGTCTCGCAGTGGAACACGCCAAGCACATGCTGAGCCCAACTCAGAGCTCGCAAAGACAATTTTGACCTGGGCTCGACATGGCAGTGCAGAGGTGTGCGCAAAGGCCAAGGTTCTGGCCAAGCGTGTCCAAGCTGATCTCTGCAGTGCCGACCTTCAGATTGGACAAGACTCTGCATAAGTACTCACCAGACCTGTCGACAGCACATTCAAGGCGGGCACAGTGGTTGGTAAGGGTGCCGGCGACTCGATCACAATCTCGACTCGGGGACGTGCCTTGCGACTCACTTACTCGTGTCGCGCCCATAAACGTTGTCAGTCGCCGAGAGACGTCTTTCCCTTACCGTCATGGATCGAACCCCGAGGCAGATGCCAGCGGAACCAACTTCGAGAAAGTGCGTCTCCAGCCTTGGGAGGCGAAGAAACACATGCAAATGCAAACCACGAAGTCGCTCGTCAGGTACATGTGGTATTCCTTCCTTCGAGTGATTGGTTTAACCATGGTCATGGCCACAGCACTATAGTCATTCCATGTTGTTCTTATTTCAGTCCTACACTCTGGCGTCACATGGATGTATATGCGCTGAGAACCGGCCAAGACGATGATGACACCACCCACCCTGGATGTTCACTTGGCCTCATGAGCCAGCTAGTTTTCGCCAACGTTAATGACGACCTGGCTGTCGATTGGGAATTGCCCTCGCGGCTGGTGAGAAAGGGGACCAACAACAAAAGACCTACCCAGAAATGGGTTTGAGTGAGGGCAGACTGCTGCACCCGCACGAGCCCGCAAAACCTATGCCCAAGGATGCGCCCCAGTTTCTGTTGATCACAACCACGATGACAGGCAAGAGCATCAGCACACACATGCATCTGATTCAAATTTGGGTCCACCAGTGGGTTTGACTTCTGCTAAACCCATAAAGCAGGTTCGCGACAGTATCGTTTACGATGTCGTATGTGTACATGTCTGACAAAGATTTGTTGTTGTACTACCCTGAAAAATGAACACTGCAAGAGTGCATCGAGTGCCCGAAGTGAGGAGCAAGCCGAGGGGATAGAGGAAGCGAGATCTAGAGAGTAGAATTAGAAAGAGAGAGAGCTCTGGTGTCGATGGTTATGATAGACGCAGCTCGTGAGAGTAACAACCACCAGAAACCAACAGTATCTGTGCGTCAAAGCCTATCACGATCTGGCGACCGAATATCAGTGGGGGGTTCCTGCAGATGCCGTATCAGCGATCTTGAGTATGACGAAGTCTGAGGCGCCCTTATCACCCTGCCGGAAGACAAACCCCACCTGACCACATTTAACCCATCGTTGATACGGACAAACATCGAGCCAATACACCATCGCTCCCTTTCCAGATCCCTCAACCCCCTCTCCCGCTGCCCCAATCTTGGGTGACGCTGACACCATTAGGTTTCTATCTCCCCAGCCCTTCAAGGAATGATATTTCCAGACTTGGTATAAGCGGGTATGTCCCAGCCACCAAGATATATCTCCGTTCTCGGACTGATGTACACTGCGCGGCTACCGTGTCTGAAAGGCATGATGTTGCCCGTGTCAACGCCACCCAGACGCCGCCACTCAAGTGAGGTGGATGAGATTGAAGGTGGATCGAAAGTGGCTGATGGCAGAAGCCCGGGTAAGGAGAGCTTCGGTGTCATCCCAATTTCCCAGAGGTAGGATGGTGGCCTGAAGGACGTCACGATGGGACGTTTGAAGTGGATTTGAAAAGGAGAGGGCGCATCGGTAGGGATCCAGACCTGTCGTTCACGAAGCTGCCTGAGCGTTTGTTAGAAAAAGACTGGCTTCGTGATCCTACTTGTGCCCAGATTGTGAGAATGATGCTCACGTGCGGGAAACACGAACCACGAAACATAGCATACAAGGGTGAGCTGGTAAGTTGACTGAGGCTCTCCTCCTACTGTTTTGCCGTGCGCTCGGATGCAGAGAACTGATCGTAGGATCCCGGTAAGTTTTTGTCAAAGGGTAGATTCTATACTTGATTGAAGTGAACATTCTGGCATGTAAACTGACGTGCCAGGCATCCATGCCCTTGTTTTATGTGCGTGGGTCGGTCCGAGGTAGCCTGGCAAGTTTGCAGAAGTGGATAAACACGCCTTGATGCACACTCTGCGCAAGGAGCTGGTTGAAATGGCCGTGAAACAGCTACAGGTGTGAATGGAGAACGCACCTGGTATCCTTGTCTATACGCCCCATTGAACAAGGTTGACGCAAGTATGTATCAACAAAAGGAGAAGAGGCTTGAGAGGACAATATGAGATGGCTTGAGTTGCTTTGAACACGATCTGAAGAGGGTTCGCCTTTCCGGGACGAAAGATGCCACAAGAGGCTTCTCGCTGTCCCCCTCCCAAGTCGAAGTAACTCCAGTTGTATTCTCGCACGTGACTACCAGTGGCTTGTCTTCGAACTGCAGCCATCGAGATGTCACCCGAGCAAACGGCTTTGGTCTCACTTAAGCTCCATGGAGCACCGCACGAGTTCAAAGTCGCATGCATCCACACCTGAGGCACCGTGAACACTGCAGTCCTCCTCGGCCAAACAAGCCGCTTCAAGCTGAAATGGAAGCCAAAGGAACCGATCAAAAGGTTCCAGGTGAAGACAGCGCCACCACATCTGGTGAAGAACTCTCCTCGTCCTCCTCGCCCTCCAAGGACAACTCGGATTCAGAGTTCAGAAAACCCTCCCCGCCCGCCGGGGCATCGAGCCGCAGCCCCTGTCTTTGTGGCAGGCGCTGCTGCCGCGGCACGCTCGAACAACAGTATTGCGTTCGCTGTCACAGGATGCACGCGCTCAACTACCCCGAGGCGCGTGCGATGCCACACCTCTTGGACTGGAGCAGGACGCAACGCATTGTCGGCGATGAGCTGGTTTCCATGTCCGTCTGTTGTGGGAACGAGGCAGACGTTTGCCCATACAACAAGGGGAACGTGCGTTGGAAGTCACCGTCTCCCCGCCTTCAAGGGTGACACGCGACAGAGGTGCAAGCCGTCGAAGAATCATACAATGTTCTCCATTGCGATATAGAGCCTAACGAGAAGTGCAAATGACCCCAGATGAAGCACCCGATATAAGCCCCTTTTTGATGACGAGCTGAAGTGGAAAGCCAGCGACGAAGTGGAACATCGAGAGTACTTGAAGAAGAGAAAGAAGGAGCTTGTGTGGGAAGAGTTTCAATATGTGGTTAAGCCCTACTGACGCATGAAAGCAGAAGAAGAAAAAGCCTAATGAGAATATGAGGATGAGCAGTGTACACACTGCCACCTCATTCCGGATGCTAGTTCGCGGGCATGAAAAGTATAGCGTTGTTTGTGATTCCTTGAACCAGGCGAATGTATGTAAGTAATGTTGCGTATTGGTAACTCCTCACTGCATGCGACAGCTGCTGTCGCCTCGTGGGCTTTCGTGTACATCTGCCAAATCACTAGCTGATCAAACAACTTTTGTGACGTGCGAGGCTTCGTTTGGTGACTGGCATCACACAGAGATGGAATGATCGCACCACGGGAACCTCAGGTGAGAGAAGACGGCACAGGCTCGGGCAGGAGTGCGACCGGCTTGATGCCGCCGATTATCTGACATCCTCACATATTGGATGGAGGTATAGTTATGCTAAGAACTTCTTCACGAGGCTCGCCTTGACAACCCGTCGTCCTGCAAGCACGTTCGCGCGGAAAACGGACATGAAAATCTCAATCATTTTTTGTTCTAAAGGGGGATACATCTATAGAGTAAGGAAGAGCGCACATTGTGGCAATGATATCAGATTGGAGAAAGATGAGAAACATCGTGAAATGATCCAGAGAGATGCAAGCAACCGTGACAAGAAAAAAGAGCCTCTGTCATGAAAGAATTACGGACGAGCGGTCACAGAGAGTCGGCTCCAAGACAGTCTCTGTAACCATCGTACGCCGCCCGCGCATCCTGATAGAGCACCTGCAACAGACCCTTCTCCTCTTGCGTCCACCCGTCCACGTCAGTCGTGTGGCTCCCAAACTCGAACGACGACGGGTCGTCGGAGCGACACAGGCTCTCCAAGATCGTCGCCTTCCATTGCCGCCATACCTTGGTGTCGTTCGGGAG
>JBBPKK010001080.1:0-12265 GCA_038089215.1 Tylopilus vinaceipallidus | reverse complement strand
TGTGCTAGTGCAGGTTAGGGGCCTCGGGAGGGGCCGGGCGGAGTCAGTACAGTACATAGTCCGTGTGTCGGTAGCCTTCGGCCCAACCCGCTCCACTGTGGTTCTCTCCAGGTGTCGGCGGGGGTTTCCCCCTGCCCCTCTCCACCGGACGAGCACGCCACTGGCACGCCATGGCGTACGGTCACCCTTCACGTTGCCGTCCACAGGGTCCCACCGTACGCAGCGCGTGCATGCGACAGCGGCTTGTTCTGCCCTTCGGCCGGCGACGGACTACAACTAGGTTTGGCGTCGGGAATGTCGTCCCACCGCTTGCCAAGAACGACGGTGGGGGAAGGCATGACCGCCGGCAGACACGCGACGGCTCGCATTCGGATGGCCGGTTCGCTGCGGGCACCAGGTAAGACGCGTTACATGGGTCTGTGAACTAGTGCAACGGCCATCCTGCCGATGCAGCACCATACATCCACACCAATCTATCCCCGCCAACTGGACATGGATGCTCGAACAGAAAAGAACACAGCGAGTCTGCTATGGACACGCCGCACGACGGTAGGATGCCAAGACCAATCTGGCAGGGCACTGAGGGTGCAAGTGACCGGTCTGCTGTGCAATGTCGACCATGAAGTTGCTTCCTCTTGTGCATGCTACGACCCAGCACTAGGCAGCCAACTCACCACCGGACAGCCTGGAACTGGGGACCTCAGGTCGGTTCCAAAGCCCGTGGATTTAGAGCCTCTCTCAGCTGGATACGAGCTCTCGCCAGGGAAAGCTGCCTTCGTCAAGGTGGAAACTGGGATCGATGGCGATGACACATTCTAGCATCGCAAGAGAAAGCACACGAGGTTGGTACGGCATGACGATGGTTCGAGCGAACACCAGAAAGCGACACGACTGGCTTGTAGGTATTCCCTTGCGAACCCACGGGGTCATTCTTGTAGCGTGTTTTCCCTCGTACTCCATTGCTAATGTCAGCTCAGGCTAGGCGTTGCGACTGTGTCCGAGTACAGCAACATCATAAAGCTTGGTCGGGAACGTCCAGATGAGTTCTTCCTTGACCTTGGTTGTTATTGTAAGTGGCTTGGCAAAGAATTTATGCGTCAACTAACCACTGACGATGCTGCGTGCACTCGTTGGAGTGGATGCCAGGCAAGTCGCGGCGGACGGCGTCCCACTCGAGAACACTGACGACTGATCTGAAGAAAGGAAGCGAACGACAAGAGCTTCCAACGGCATTGCTTGAGTCGACCTCGTTCAAGAAGTCTATGGCATGGGCCATGCGCTCTTCATTACGACATCAGTTGCTTTTCCGATTACCTTTGTCTCTGGGGACGTAACTCGCAGGCCGTTGCTCGGTAATTTTGGCGTCCAACGTTTTCCACCTGCCCCCAAGCCGGCTCTATAACTTGTGGCGAACATCCAGGCAATTTTCAGAAAGGGATATTCCATCAAGAATCGAGACTTGCCATTGTGATATTTCAGCACTGCCCCGAGTCTTGGGTTGCCCTTTGGGGTGGAGACCTGTTCGAAAAGGGCGAATCGAAGGTAAAGGTGAAGTTGGAACAGGCTGGAGGGGGGACTTCGTTAGTGTATCAACGGTTGCAGTGGTCACACGGCTGTGGAGCCAATACGTTGTTTACTGGGCGTGGTAATGGAGCTGTCCCACACGACTTGAACGAACAGCCGTCTGTATGACCAAGGAAATAACCACCAAACCGTGCTTGAACCCATCGTACAGTAGACATCAGTGATATGACTGCTCACTTTCAAACCGTCTCTCTGTTTGACCGCATCTGCGCACATTGCACCCTCTCTCACAAGCCCCAGTCTACTTCCTAGGATGAAACTCAGTCGTGGGGCCAATAGCGAGCCCCAGACCGAGGTGTGTTGAGGAGTGACGTTCCCTCGGACAATGAAACCACCAACTTCGTTCCTCCGGCGACGTGAAATCGCGTTCGTCTTCCCCAGCGCCCAAACCACAGACTGCCCTACGGAACCGAATACCCGTCTGTTTGAGATGTGTCGTATATGACTCGCGAAGCCATGTCGAGCGCTGAAATATGCGCAGCCACGCATGCCCCCCGATAGCCGGTGACTGACCGGGCTTGCTGCCATTGTGACTGTCCGTTCGGACTAGGCGCGCGGCAACAGGCGGCGGCGGCGTCGTGTAAACCCCAATCGCGATAGCGGGCCCACGTCGCTTCCATGCCAGGCTCGCACGTCGGGAAAACGAGTCCCAGCAGGGTTCCAGCGCGTGTTGGGTAGACTCGCGAATTGAACAAACGAACTGGCAGGTGCTCAGCTGACTTTCGGTCCCTACAGTATATATAGAACAATTGCTCACCTGTGGGTGGGATGACACCTGCAGACGCCAGCCGTTTACTTCTGGTTGCCGGGTCTCAGAGAGGCCTGTCAAATGATCAATACAGAGGTGCGATGACTAACACTGAAAAGCGTAAGGGGCTGGATTGCTGTGCCTTGAGGAGCATATAAAGCTGGCCGCCATTGAACCACATTGCGTTCAGCAATGGACTCAGACAACTCGACCCTCGGGGAGCTTAAAACTGGGGATGTAAAGATCACACGGGTAGGACCAGATGCTGAACCTCTCGATGCGGGATATGAACTGTCTCCACAACAAGCGACCTTCTTCAAGGCTGAGACTGGGGTCGATGACGATGACGAGCTCAGGACTCACATTCTGACAGTGCAACAGAGGGCATACAAGGTAAGTGATGTGGTATCATTTCGGTAGACCCGAAATGAAGACACGACTTGGACGTAGATATTCCCCTACATGTCCATCAGGTCGTTTAGATTCCTACGGTAAATCCCCTGTGCAACTCTGATGCGTCAAAATACTAATACTCGCCCAGGCTAGGCATCGCAACTCAGCCAGAGTACCAAACTATTATCAAGCTCGGTCAAGAGCGTCCGGATGAGATCTTACTAGACATTGGTTGCTGCTGTGAGTAACTTGCACACCATGAGGTTCACGAAGCGAGATGGTATGACATGCACTAGTCGGAGTGGATGCGAGGAAAGCCGTGGCGGACGGTTTTCCACTGAAGAGCGTCGTGGCCACTGATTTAAAGAAAGGTAAACATTAGCATTTCCCAGTAAATTCAGTCTGAATTGACGTCCTCGAAGAGTTCTTCAACTTGGGTCATGACCTCTTCAATACGACACAAGCAACCTATCCGATCAGCTTCGTCCCTGGTGACGCATTCGATCCCTACATATTGCAGATCGTCCCTCCGTTTGATGAACCCCCTTCGACGGAAAGACCGGACTTGACCACGTTAACTTCACTCAATCCACTCGCGGGACGTTGTTCGGTGATCTTTGCATCCAACTTCTTCCACCTGTTCTCAGAGGAAAATCAATTCCAGTTGGCGAAAGCGCTAGCGGGCTTGTTGTCCCCTCGGTCTGGTTCCATGATTTGCGGTGAGCACGTCGGGAACTCGCAGAAAGGTATTATGCAACAGGAATTATCGGGCATGAAGATTGAAGCATTTGGACACTGTCCCGCATCTTGGGGTGCGCTTTGGGATGGCGGAGTGTTCGTGAAGGGGAAGGTGAGGGTGAATGTGAAACTAGAACTGAAAGACAGAGGGGGCGGGCTACTTTACGAACGATTGCAGTGGTCTGTGGTGAGGCTGTAGTAGCTTGATCAACTCAAGCTGTAAATTATTGCAGGGCCAGTGTAAGGCAAACAGTGGCAAATAACACGTTCGCGTCACGTCCATCACAAGAACGGTCATACAAATAAATAGACACCCCGTCGGCAACCAAGGACCCGACCGCCCCGCGTCTTCGATCATCGGCCACGGCCCCAGCTTAGCCATGGCCAGCAACGATACGTACGATCCCCACCGGCACCCATGGTTTACACCCTTTTCCCCCCGCTCATGACGCCAACAACGTTCCCAGCGGGCGCATAACCAACGACAGCCACGGCGGCAGGCCGTCCGACCTGTCCTGGTTCACACACGCGGCCCGCGCCACGTCCTGCGCGAGCAGCAGCCGCAGGCTGATCACCAGCCGGCACCCGATCAGCGCTTCCAGCGGCGCGGGGTAGCCCTCGGACACCTCCAGCCACGTTAACTGTCCGCACCCGTCAGTCGTCCGGACGAGGCGCGTGCATGTGGGCATGACACAGACGTACCCCGAGGTGCTGGCCCAGGGCGACGGTCATGGCGCATCCAAGCAGGATGCTACAACCCACAAAAGTGCCGCGTGCATGAGCAGAACGGTATATGACCCACAGGGAGCGACGAGGACGTACAAGAGAACATAGGCCGCATTGCCGATCACGAGCCCGTCCGCGAGCGAGAGGCCGACGCGCTGTATCGGCTGATGGGGCCGGTACCCCGACAGCCGCTCGCGCACGGCGTACCACGCCGTCAGGAGGCAGATCATCCCGTCGTACAGGATCGGCGGAAGCCAGAAGACATACCAACGGTAGTACGTCGGGCCCCGGATGTCCGCACAGATGGATAGCCCTGGCAGAAACTCGTTCGTGACTGAGGGGGGGCATGGGCGTGGTACGTTAGCATGGACACCTTGGAGGGACGGAGACGGGACCGACTGTGTGCGTATGCATCCACGATTCCCAAGAGGGTCGACATGGCGCCCACTTCGCACACGTAGCCAAACACCACGAGGGCAGTCACGATCCTGGACCCCCCAAATAGGGCATATATGCGAACTTGGAGCATCACTCGAGAGTAGGTCAGCGATGGTTGCGGAAGGAGCCTCGGGCTTTGAACGCACGCTGTATCAGGAATATGACCAAAAGACTCAGCCAGGATTGGACGAAAAAGTAGACGGTGCCTTGAAGGGAATGAGAACAGAAGGAACAAATAAATGCAATCGACTACGGACAGCTGTCGTGCATTGTTCGTTTGGAGGTCCCATTAACACCGCATGCGGCTCACGAAAAGAGAAAAACGTACAACTATTGCCGGGATCAGGGGAGAAAAAATGTGATAGGATTTAAGGGTTCACATACATCGAGAGTGGAAACTCCGGCGAATGCTGAGGAAGTTCAGCGGACAACGTGCGCAGGAAGGATATGGTCCACTCACAGATGATATTCAGGCTACACACATGGCACTGAACAGCCCGACGAAACAGAGATCCAAAACAAACTCACATGGCGATGACATCACCAACGTAGCGGACCTAGAGCGCCACGCGATTCCCTCGGTGAGCGCCAGAAAGCGCTCAAAGCGAGTTGACCTACCAACAGATAAACGACACTTCCAAAGGAAAGCGGGCGACTCTAACGGAAACCAGCGTTCTTGTCGGACCCATAGATCAAAGGATGCTCGAATGCCCTTACCCAGACATGATCGACCTGGGTAAATGCTCGGAGTCATGCATGCATAAGCTCACGAGCGAGGGACGCTTACCTCAGCATCGAGCGTGATGGCTGGAGCGTGCCCCAATCAAACGAGCGAGTCAGAGCTTGGGATACGCAAAGGCCGAGCGCAGAGTACTTACCATGATCATACAACACGGCGGTGGAGGCACCCACTGTGAATCCGAACCTCCGTATCTCCAGCATATGGCGATAGCAAAAACGGGCTGACCTTGAGTGGCCCGCGTGCCGTAGATGACGCTGGCTGCTCGGACGTACTGGTCTGCTGTCGAGGCGACCGACGTGGCCATGTGAGAGAAGGAGAAGGATGAGCAAGAAAAGAGCTCCGGAGGTCCGAGGCCCACATTGCATTTACATAGTCTTGCCCCATAAGAGGGGGGATTCTAAGTTCATCGATCGACAAGCGATGCGGTTCCACAGCGACCCTGTTTTTCATGTGGCAACGTTAGTCACGGTCATGGGTTTCATGTAGTTGTCCCGAGCTGCAGCGCGCAATGACCTGGGCCAACGATTCGAGTCACCCCAGAAATCGAAGAGGACATGCAAGGGCACACTCACAAGGTCCAATCAGGCATCTGACCCTCGAAGACAATGACCACGATCCAAAAAGTTCGCATGCTGTCCCGCGCCAGGCTGAAGAGTGCTGACATGATCGGTGATATGGTCGCGCTGGTGATAATTACCCCAGGAGCACATGGAACAACGTTGGGCCGATCTACCGAGCTAGTATGTGACCAAAGTTGGGCAGGGTCGATGTTTGTCGACGTCGCACTCCTATTCACTTGTTGATACAATTCTGATCACACTGTCCGCTCCTTGCTGGGAACGGTCCCAGAAAGTATATCATGCCGATGCACGGATTGTTCACGTCACGTCCAAGTACGTGGTCCATTGATTGATCCGCAGGGTGGTTCCAGTATCCGACAGGTCATCAAGTCGGTGACACACCTGCCAAATCGCATCACAAACGGGGGTTACCGGCACCACGGCTCTCGACATGTATTGCCCCGTGTATGTCATCTTGTTGGATGAGCCAATGACAGCTCGTCGAGATACGAGCACCCGATCGCGCATGCTAAAGCGAGACAATATAACGCCGAGGGAGCCAGGTTTGAATTGCCGTGGTGCGTCTTTGCCAGCTCTACAGAGAAAAAAAGCACGCGATCATGTGGCGTTGCGCTGATGATGGCTCGTCGAGATACGAGTACCCTGCCGCGCGTGGAACAATGCGACAACCGCTGCCTGGGCCAAAGGGTGTCTTATTGTCCTTTACAAACTGTCGCGCACAGCAACAACAAGGAATCATATGAAGATAGAGCTTACCGTACATTCGACAAGCATAATCGCAAACAAAAAACATGCTAGATAATTTATGAAGTACTAGTCGGCCTCGAAGACCTGCGTGAACATACAACTGTCAGCTAGTCGCTCGGAGGGCACCGGTCAGTAAGTCGCGCACATGTTTCCCTCTCGTCACGACCAGGGTTATCATGATACTGCACTCGTCGGCGAGCCCTGAGTTTGAGGCTTCCATGCAGGCTGTGAATCGCTAGGTTACGACTAGAGGCATGTACATAAGTAGCGGCTACGAGCCTGCCGCCACATAGTGCTACGCTCGTCCCCGGAATTATCTTTGATCTTTGTGTCCCCGGCAGGTGTCATATATACATTACATTCAAACCACGGCTTTCCACGTGACGGTAAAGCGACGATGACTACCTTTGAACTGTCGATTTCGGTTAGTGTTACGGCTGTCAAAAACAGAGGATTTTGTCTTTTCACTTACTAGTACATGACAGACTTCTCATTGTCAATGGTACGGTAGTTCAAAGCGGGACTCCTTGCAACGCAACCCAAGAGTGTGTGTGTGTCTAATGACTCGGATCAAACTATGTACGACAAAACAGGGTCAAACATACCTCTCCCACACTAAATCCAACTTGGAGGAAGCTTGAAGTGAGTCGGCTGTGTCACATACTCCTTATCAGCAGAACGGCTAACCAACGTCGAAATATATGACCTACCGCTGCTGCATGAGTCCTCTGATTCAAGGTGAAGACACTCCGAAATCGCTAACTTACTTTAGGATGTTTTATGACCTTTGGAGAATGCCGCTCACAACTGGCCGCAGCGGAGTAGAATCGGGATTCTGACATGGCCCCCACCCTCTCAACCTGCTCCGCAAGCAATTTCTCTGTTCCACTGCTCCGACGACGTTCTAAAGTGAGCACACCCTTGCAAGGGGCTCAGGCTGTCGGACGCGTCTGTGAGCTTCCACTTGTTGCATTCCTACACTCTGCCTGCGCCACGTTCTCGAACACCCTCGGTAATAAAATCATCCACTAAGCTATAAGTCAGAACCCTCGATGCGGATAACGACAACGTAAGTTACAATGTGTTGATCCGGACAGTCAGCGCGTACCAGTACGTTTTCATCGGAACCGTGTCACACTTTGTGAGCGAAGCTCCAATGCATGCCACGCGCAGAGAATCAAGTACTTTTTGAATCGATTTCTCGCTTACCACTCAAAAGCCCTTTCGGTGTCGCTAGCTTGTTACAGACGTGCCTTGTTCGAGTGAAGGTCATGGGTAGCCCCTCAGGTATGTATAACAAAACACCAAGCAACTGTGCAAGCCCGAAGGAACCTGAGTGAATAGCGGGGGCAAGGAGGAAAAATTACCCGGGGAAAATTGGCAGTACTCTATATCCATGGGTCCTTTGGACCCTCTGTCATATTGATTGCGTTACGGGCGCTCCTGTACCTTAATTGAAATCCTCCTGGATGGAGATTTGAGTACGTGCAAAGGAAGGTGCAAGTTGTGAGAGCCTGATATAGTCAATTCAAGTCAGTTTTGTTTGTTTAGCATGAATACTAACCACGAGCTTTTTGGTACATGAATCAAGTTCTAATGCACGGCCGCTGGTGCCACTATCTTGCGGAATACACCACTTTTGATGTCCCAGACTCGACTTTGAGAGATTGCTCCGTGAGAGAATCACTTTCGAGTATATGTCCTATCACCCCGAGGTCTATATACGCGCCCGTCAATCTCCTCGTCGCGCAAAATATTTGAGCTGCTTGTGTCATACACGGGGACGAGATCGCATGCCGTACTACCATCCGAGTCCAGCGAATTCGCACATACTAGATCAGTTCCTTGCACCGTCGGAAGCGGAGGCCCGGACTTGCGAGGGGACACATTATATGTGCTGCTGCGCGAGCATCGGCCTGTCGCGTATCCAGTATAGGCACCATAACTTACTGAGGGGCATCGTCTCTCACGTCCCCTGCGAACGTCGACGACCCTTGCAATACAGTCATCCGAGACGTAAAACATGGGGCATGGCATGATAACTCGTCCTGGTCGTGACCACTTTTTCGAGTCAGTGCGAACGGTGTCCCGATCTCCTCCATCTTTCGTTCACCTTATCGTCGTCCCCAGCAGTGGGACGAAGTGGAGGGCAGCTTAAAAGTCAAAATGCAGGGTTCCATTCTGCTGGGTAGGGAAGCTTCGGCACGTGAAAAGTTGTCATCTTAAGATAGCACGATAAGAGACGTATGGAATGAATAGCTGTCCATTTGTAAGCCAGAAAATGTCCCGGGGATATGATACACGATGTAAATTCTATATGCTTGCAGCTCATGCTAAAAGCGTACCCGAGGGTCCCACGGCCGAAGCAGACCACGGCGTGTTAAACTCAAGTACGCTGTGCTCTTTCTCCTGGTCACGTACCAACAATAGCCGGAGGCTAAGAATCAACCGACAACCAACCATTGCTTCCATCGGCGCTGGGTAGCCCTCGGACACCGCTGCCCAATTGACCTATTGTGTACCGTTAGGTTTTCCGAAGTATATAGGCAGGAGTTACACACTCCGAAACGTTTCCCGAGGATGACAACAACGATGCACCCCAGCATTATACTAAATGGGAACAACATGTCAGAATAGGTCTTGGCCGAGGAGATGGAAGAAGTAGCGACAGTGCTTACCTGAGAAAGTAACCTGCATTACCCATGACGAGGCCGTCTGCGATGCACGCCCGATTTACTCGCCCAGGACAATACCCCGATATCCAGTGATCGATCCCAGACCACAAGGCGAGTAAACAGAGCAACCCATCATATACAATCACAGGTAGCCAAATGACATATGCTTGATAAAACGAGGGTGCCATTAGGTCGGCACAGATGTAGAACTGTGTTAGAACATTGTTCACAACTTCCCCGTGAAATCACAGTTAGCGTGAAAGCAGAGAATCACAGATGAGGGTTCAACACAGACGTACTCTGTGCATATGCAGCAAGGAATCCCATGATAATCGACATGGCCGCAATTTCGCACAGGTAACCGAACACCATGAAAGCAAGGACGGCCCTTGACCTGCGGTATAGCGCGTATAACCGGACCTGAAGCATCACTTCATACGTGTCAGTAATAAACATAACAGAAACGATAGATTTTAGACACACCCTGTATCAGAAGCACAACTATGATACCAAGCCATCCTTGGACATAAAAGTAAACCATACCTTGGAAGACGTAAGGTCAATGGAACCAACACCGGATTGGACTCGACTTACAGCTGTTAGGAATCATTTACATTCATGATTTTACATAGTTATTTCGGAAGAACGAGCGAAAACATACAACTGTCATTCTCGTTAGCGCAAGAAAATGAGAGTGAGTCCTAGAGAGACGCATACGTTCACAGTTGGAACCCCTCCGAGAAAAGCTGTAGAAGATTCAGTCCACACCATCGGGCTTAGATCACTATGCCCTACCAATAAGATTCAACCTAAACATGCCGTGCTTTGAGTGGTATAACAAAACAAAACCTATTCCACTCACATGGAGAGTGCATCGCCAAAGTACCGGATCTGGCGCATGATTCACCGTCCGGTATGACATATATGGTAAGTCAAGACCTACGAGCAAGTAGGTGATACTCCCAAAAGACCGAGGGTGAGTGCTCTACAATAAATCACATGTTTTAGACCCATTGACAAGATGACAAAACTGGTATACCCACCCAGATATGATCAATCTTCGTGAGTGCACTCATAAGTAGATGAATGCATCCAATCAAGTGTGTGCCCTTACTTCTTGATCGAACGTGATAGCTGTCACCAAACAACTAGATGAGATTCGTGATCGCTCGCAGAGCATGCACTGACCATGATCATACAGCACAATGATGGCACCGACCGCTGTAGACCCATCCCTCGTGATCGGCGGTGACACGGGCAGACAGCAAGAAAGACCAACTTTGACACGTTCGAGTGACATGGACGACACTGGCGAATTCGACATAGTCAGAAATGGCCATGAGTCGCCTTTCACGACCGGAGAGACGACTTGGGAGTTGGAGTGGGTTGCAAATGAATGTTGGGCGGGGAAGAAATGCCATCTGATCTTCGCTCGCGCTCATTTATACCCAAATAGACCAACTGTACGTCCCGCGATGTACGGAATAACTACTTTGAACATTAATCCATTGACAACCAGTCTATTCCGTTGTACGGAACGTCTTGAAACACTTCTTGGATGGTCCCTGCCCGATGTTCAGAAACGCACCAAGGTAGTCCCTATATCGCGTACGAGGGCAATGCGACACTAATACTAACTGTATATCACCAATACTTGGGTCGTTGCGAAGTTCCGCCGAGGTTTCAGGGATACGTAATTATTGATGTTGGGTAGATAAGTCGGAATTTCAATTAAATAGGGCTCAGACTGAAAATTTTGAAGTACGGTAGATCCCGGAACCTAATCCAGCTGTAATCAAGTGTAAGAATGCATCGGCAGATTTTCGCGCGCCGAACTAATTTATCTTCATCAGCGAAGTTCATTCTTCCACTACAGGGCCATCTCGCGCTCACTCTCACCAGGGACGGCAGGTCGAGCATCACCCGCTGCATTCTGTACAAAATACACTCGTTCCTCTGGGACGTCGTGAGGCTTGCCATGGTTCAGTTTCAACACTTTCCAAGTAACACGAGTGCCACTGTGCCTCGCACAGGCGTAGTCCTTCATCTCACTCTCCTTAACCTGGCGTCTCGTCTAGAATATTGACGCGTTTCATTCTCACTTGACGCTAGTCTCCTCCCCGAGATGTCGCCGAGATACAGCATACTTGCAAATTGAGGCATGCTTGCTCTGAAAACATTCAAACGCCGCTGTACTCTGAAGTTTCAGCTAAACGACGGCAATCTACCTAAGACGGGGACAACGCTGAGCACGGCGTCGCGTTGCTATATGTCATTTCGCTCAAAAAATTCATCGAGACCCGAACCCGGACGGCCGCATGAGAAGTTCTGACTACGGCACGAAGTACCTCGTACCATATCTACATGCCATAACCCATGCAATATAGATACCTGTCGGACGGAAATGGCTGTGGAGGAAAGATAACATAAACGTCAATGACACATGATGCTGCAAGCAGCGCGTTGCCCTCTGCGGATGCGGTGAATAGATGAGATAAGCCACGTTAGTGATCATTGGAACGAGTGGCCGGAAATGTGCAGGGTAAAGAGGATGAGGACAAAAAATGATGAAGACTGGTCTAATATCCTACATAGCAACAGATGTAGCTCCTCCTGCCAGAGGCTTCACCCAAAGGAGGCGTGGCTGCTTGATACTCACCAAGTCGTGGACTCGGCTCATCCGAGTCGCTGTCCCTGTCGCGCCGCCGGTCCCGTACGCTTTGTATCTGGATGGTCAGTGGTACATTGGACTCGCAACAGTCATCTAGGGAGGCCCGGTCGACTTTTAGGCATGTTCTACCCTCCCTCGTTTAGGCCGTTCAATTTGTCGTCGCTTTCTTACTTCAAGTTGTAAGTAGCTAAGGGTACACGAAAGCGTGATTTATGTATATGC
>JBBPKK010001079.1:0-12288 GCA_038089215.1 Tylopilus vinaceipallidus | reverse complement strand
GCACTTGGGCGGCTCTTGGCACAGCTCCTCACGTCTTCAGGAGATACGAGCATTCTGGCATGGACTGGGAGATCTGGCAGTTTCAATAGCTGCCTCCCGGCGAGTATCACGGTGTTCGACCAGTTGCTGACGGCATACATTCCACCGCCCATTGGAGGTATTGAGATGGAGAGGATCACCTCCGGATTACGTGCCTCCTTGCTCAACGTTAGCCTCGTCATGCAGCTGTATGACCGACTCTCGAGCATGCCATTTCCATCATTCTCAGGGCGACGCATGAGGCTCCCATGCCTCACTTTCCAGCTCGGGCCTGTGTCAGTGCATCGGGTGAAAACAGAGGCAGTATTTCGTGCAAAGGCAGCTGGGCTTGGGGTTGTGGAGATTAGCACCACAGAGGACATATCTCGTTCCCATTCTCTCATTCTCGTTCACCCCTGGACCGACTTCCTGCTCGGCCGACAGCCTGCGACGGATGTGGATGAGGGATCATCTTCCATCGAAGATATTCGTATACTTCCTGATTCTTCCGAGGATACAGTGGCAGCAAAGCGAATGACCGTGCCTGTGCAGCGTCAAGCAGTGCCACCACCCCCGTCACCATACTCCACATCAGCAGCAAGCAGGCAGACAGAAGCCCTGAAATTCGTTGCGCGCCTCCGACAGCCATTTGGTGCACTGTTGTTCACACGCGCCAAAATATGGAGGAATATAGGAGAGTAGCTTCAGAGAGCATGATCAGAGTTCAAGTAGAGTCGTTGAACGAGCTGATCGAGGGCATACGGGTGCTGGACGTGCTTTGAGGGTACTGTTATACAGTGTGTTCCTATGTTGCATTTGTCTTTCCACTATTTATACTGCGACGGTATTAGACAAATTTTTCGCAGTCAGTGAACGTGTGATACGGTCCTTCCGAGCACTTTGATCGAGTTCGTCCCCACTGTAAGATTAGGGAGAAAACCGTTACAAAATGTTTCGACGAGCTGACTAGTAAAGGATCGTGTGTAATTTACGTCTGCTTAGACAGCTTCACGCTTTCGAGGGGTCGCACGAAGGATGTCATCCACCCTACGTCTGAATGAGTGACCGCTGGATACGCATGGGATTGGCAACAAACCGAATGATCATCTCAGCAGCCTCTGTAGCACTCAGAACGACCTGCCGCTTCAGCTTGTAGCTCTCCGTAATACCCAGCGTCTTCATCGAGCCAATCGTACCCTGGTTCATGTCTAGCACGCAGATCAGCCAAATGAAAAGGGGAACACCATAACCTCTACATACCAAGTCCCGCGTCCGACTGGCCCTCGTAGTGCGCCGCTCGTAGCCGTGCGACAAGGTCGCTCGAATCGTAACCAGCATTGTCGGCCAAGATGGTAGGGATTTGCCTGAGCGCCCGACCGAACGCCTCAGCTGCGATGGCTTTTTTGCCCTTGACCTTGCGTGCTGCCTCGTCGACCGCGCAGCTCATCAGCATCTCGGAACACCCACCGCCTAGGACAACCCGGGTTTCCTTCACGGTTTGGGACAACACCGAAAGCGCGTCGTGCAGAGAACGTTCGGCTTCATCAACCATCTGGTTCGTAGAACCGCGCAGGATCACAGTGCATGCTTCGCCGGCAGCAACGCCAGAGAATTTGATGAGCTAGGACTTGCGATCAGGGAAAGGGAGTATGGTCAGGGTTTGTTCCAGTACCTTGTCCTCGCCGATCATGATCTCCTCGATCAACTCACACTTCCCAAGCTTCACAAGGTCCGGTCTGTCGAACGTACTCGCGATCTCACCGCCAGTGACAAGTGATAGACGCTCTACACCCTCAAAATCTGCATGCTCGATGACCAGGATGCCTTTCTCCGTAAGCAAAGACTCGGGGTAGTTGTAGATGAGTTGCCGGTTAACGAAACAGTTGATGCCATGCGCTGCGATCGCCTCCACTTTTGCCTTCATCTTTTCACGTTCTGCGCGCTCGAGTTCGGCAAGTTTACCCGTCGAGTCGACCTTCACGCGAGCACCAAAGACTTTGATCTTGTCGGTATCCATGGCTTACAACGGTTGTCAACAGTTTGAACTTGGGACACGAATTGACTCACAAGTGTTGGCGATCAAGATCTTGACATTCTCCATTCGCTTTGGCGAGTTTACTGCGATCGTCTTGTCCAGAATAAAGCCTGTCACGCCGTCAGACTCAGAGATGCGTCCTACATACGGGCCCGAGGATGCGCACCTTCATCAAGATATGAATCCGTGAGCTTTCCACCGACTTTTTTGATGATCTGAATGTGCTCGAGGTCTGTCGAGCCCTGGCAGGATCAGGATCGGGCCAGACCCTAGACATCTTGCAAATATTTACCTTTAACCGAAGGACGGCATCGACAGCAAGGTTCGCAAAGTAATCCTTGTCCTGGGAGAGCACTTTTGATGACAGGGTCGTCCTGGCAATATTGAGCAGGTCTTGACGAAACTGAACAGCATCCGATCTATGACGCCAGAAATACATGAGGCACGGGGAAGGGGCACGCGACAAAGGAGACGCACGCGTGATCGGCAGCCGCGCCTTCCAGCGCGTCCAACGCGGCCTTGCTCGCGAGCCGATACCCCTCTACGATCGTTTGAGGATGGATTTTCATCGCGATCAACTTTTCCGCCTCCCGCAAGAGCTCGGACGCAAGCACACACACAGACGTCGTTCCATCGCCGACCTCGTCGTCTTGGACTTTGGAGATGTTGACGAGGATCTTGGCGGCCGCGTTGTCGAGCTGGATGGCTTTGAGAATGGTGGCGCCGTCGTTGGTCACGTTTACATCTCCCGTCGAGGAGGATTGTAGGATCTTGTTCATGCCCTTTGGTCCAAGGGTGGACTTGACGAGGTCGCCCACAGCGAGGGCGCCAACGAAGGAGGAGAGACGCGCATTTTCGGCTTTTTCTTCGGTTGCCTGGGAATGGCGCGGTCAGTATCACGCATTTCGACGTGTTTTCTTTCGAAATGGGTTACTTCTTCGCCAAAAATTTGCATCGACATTGTGGTGTATGTTTTGAGGGAGTCCTGATCAAGTTGATCAGTCACAAGCTACTCAAAGTCAAATGGCACATTTGTTACGTAATCATGATTACTTGCCCCTACTACATACTTCAAGCTATCGGAAATTAGAAGGCAACACACTTGAACACTTGAACAACTTAGGGAACATCGACATTCCTGCTTGCGCTCGTTTGATAAGAGGGATACTTAAACGTACTGTTTGTAAGAAGGGAAAAAGATGATCTGACCCTGGCTCGAACAGGAGACCTTCTGTGTGTTAGACAGATGCGATAACCAACTACGCCATCAGACCAATGATTGCAAACTATACTGGACGCCTATTAATTACAGAATTGCCCAGAGTCCTAGCTCCGCGTCCTTGGGACAACTGTGCAACGCCGTCACAAGTTATGTTTTTCATCCTCGACGTCCTGACGCATCCTTTCGACGTAGATGTAGGTCAAAATGATGTAGTCCAACATATGTGCTACCTCCTGCGCGACTTCAAGGAATGGCGGATGCGACGGTTTTCGGATACCGAAATTTCGCTTGTGAAACTTGACGAGGCGCGTTCTGGAATGCTTCTCCTCCTTCTTGAGCTGACAGAAAAAAAGGCAGTGTGAGCAGGGCCCGTCTCGACGGAGGACGCTTCGGACGCGCCCCCAGGAACGTGACAGGCAACACGATCATATTCACCCAGCAGTACCGGAACCCCAATTTCCACTTGTATGTCCGGCCGTCTGGGCCTCTGAAATACCGGCCCCTGCCAGTGCATGGCGCATGAACGGGGGCGGTCGAAAGGATGTGAGTACATGTGGCGCACCAAGAATACGGTCGTCGGTACAGGATCGTGTCCGCGTTCACCTCCCGCTCGCCAAACCGGAACTTGGTCTTCTTCACCTTGTGCCATTCGATGACGCAGAGCACCTCTGGGTCACGGCCGGGCCATCTTCCCGTGTGATATTTGGTGATGGTCGTCACTTGCTTCCATCCACGGGGGGTAGAGATGGTGTAGAGTTTGTTGCCTTCCTCGTCGGAAATGTCCGTGTTTTTGTAGTACGAATCGCTGAAGATGAGGCGCATGGGAGAGAGTATCAGAGACAGGTGATGGGGTAGACGACATCGTAGGCTATCCCACTGTCCGCGTGAAGTCCTCAGAAGGAACTAAAATTAGAACAATCTAGAGCAGACGGTCATGAAGTTCGGTTTGCTGTCGGCGAGCTCCCAACCGGGACTTTCCACAAGAAGTATGCGGCGTTGTGCCTAGGCATCTATATGCGGATGGAGAAAAAGAGGGCAGAGCGTTTAGTTGAAAGGCTATGAGCCAAGATGGCAGGTGGCAAGAACCACCTGTGCGAGAGATGGCAGTAGTATTCTCTCACCCGAGAGCCAAAGTAGAGCACTTATCAGTATTCCTCAAGTTGCTAGTACGCCTGACATACTTTGCGCGAAGACAGTATGATCTGGCGATTGTCTGTCATTTAGAGTGTCGACAAGAGGTGGAAGTGATGATACCGACTTCGGGGGTCTGGAGCAAATTTTGGATAAATGTACGTAAGCAAAATATCTAAAAATACATCATCGACATGGTGATGTCAGATCATTCCGTACTCCGTACCGCACCAGGGCCATGGTTGGTGCTACAGGCAATGCGACTATAAGAAATACGAGACAAGACGAACAGCAATCAGGTACCACTATTCAAACACGATCACCAGATCCATCCCCTTGTTCTCCAACCAACTTCTCCACATTTCACCGTATTTCGTCGTTCCTTTTATTCTCCGCATTTTCTCTCCTTTCGCACCAAAGGCCTGTTCGTCCGGCAACAACCGCGCAATGCGCTGGATCTCGCGCAGGTCGCGGCGCGAATAATACTTCATCTCCACCGCCGCCCGCGCGAGCGTCAGAGGACACTGATCAGCGATCAACGTCAAGCAGATCTCGATCAGTTCTTTTTTAAACAATGGCCAGACGACCAGACCTGGACTGACCGCATTCTGAAACACCATGCGATGCCACTTGCAAAAAGTCTTGGGTGATATCCGGCCCTCGTGGGCATCTGCGTTCGTCTGTCCAGTGCGGTCGCGGTACAGAGGGAGTAACCTGGGGGTGTAGTAAGTTACCAAGGGAATGGGCGCATCTTCCCGTGAGACTATAGAGTGATTTGATGGGCTGGATACAATGCTGTTGCCGCTGTACAGGCGGCGACGGTAACGTCCCGCGACGCGCCAATACTTTGCTTCGGCACGTGACGTGGCATAGGTTATGTCACTCTGGTCCTTCCCGTCACCTCGGCTGAACAGTTGGCGCCACTGGACTGGAAGCCTGACATGGATCCGTACTCGGAGACAAGCCGCGTTGAGAGCACGGGTAAGGATACAGAAAAGAGTGTTCAGAAGAGGCACGCCTTCTGAGGTACCAGATCCGCACCCCGTGAGCGCTTTTGTGAGCGTTGCGACCGGTGCGGATACGGATGCCGACGAGACCCGTCTGACGATCGAGAAACCGGAAACGACGGCGAATGCAACGAAAAACTGGATGGGTGTCCGAAGGTGTGGGGGTGTATAGCGCTGGAATAATGATTTAAACAAGGAGCAGGTAAGATGGAGCGGACTCTGGGAGCGTCGGTCCTTACCTGCAGCTGAAGATATACTGTGCGTTCAATGATAGAGCTAAAATTGGACATTCTCAAATGATAGCGGTAGCAGATTTTGATGTGGAACACAGTTCAGGGGTAGTCTGCACAAGATCGGGGACAGTTGCTCGGGTGCGAGAAAAGCTGAGGCAGGGGCGACGCAAAAACGCGGGCGTACGTCTCCTTCGTGTGGCCTTAGGGATTAAAGGGATTTTGCCGCCCTGTAACCTGTGGCAGGAACATATTATAAGGTTTATGGCAAGTTCCACATGGTAGCAGCGATCCACGCCAAGTGTATTGCTGTGGCTCCCGCATAATCAGCTCAGCGTGTCATTCTTGAACATGTGTTAGCTCCTGGGCCGAGGGGTGAGCGCTTCAGCGAACGGTTACGAATAGTCAACGCAACGCGCAAGACACGTGTTCGCCATTTACTACTTGATTCGGCCACGATTGGACATAGATAACGGAAACATATAGGAAGGTGATCCGCGCGGGCCGAGATAGTCCAGTTCCTGAATTTCTCCGTTTCTTCAGAGCACAATCGGAGCAACGTATGACTCAGTCAGAGCGCTCAATCAAACTTCCAGCCCATGAAAAGCTGCACGTTTAGATTACCCACCGTGCTTGCTCTAGAACGTCGAGATTAACGACCACCTTGGAGGATGGAAACAAACACAAGTCATCGGTGGGACTTGACCAAGCCCTTTACTTGCTATTCGGAGCCGCAGGCTGTGGTGTCATTTGACCTATATGAATTTCCCCTGCAGGGAGCGTTGGAGATTTAACTAAACCAAATCCTCAAACGAGCAGACGATTACATGAGAAGTGTAAGGAACCTGTGGACAAGGCGGTGCATTCAACAGTCTTTCGCATGAAGGAATAAAAATAGAGGAAAGGCTGATCAGCGTTGTAACGTCATGGTGAGCTTTGATCTCACATTGCGCGGCTAGGTTCCCAAAATCGTGCTAGCAGCACGTTATTGTCATGATGACGAGGGGGTAAACCAAGCAGATTCTAGACTTGGCAGCCCGGAACATCTGTCGCTTTTGCGGGGAACGGGGAAAAATCAAGCTCTGTCGAACGTGGTTACCGATCATTGCCAATGGGACCCGTTTCCGCTCGTAGAAGCAGAGCATACTCATCTGAGAAGCCCACTTGGCCCATTCCACATCGGCATAGCCGTTTGGCGGTGACCGGAAACGGAATGATGGGCTCGACCTTCATGACAAAGCATTGACATCTGTAAATTTGCATTCGCAAATGGGCAACAGTGACTCGAGCCTGCTGATGAGATGTTGACTCGTCAAAAAGGCATCGGGGCGACGTCCCGAAGTCACGCGGAGGGAAAGTTCGGGGCCGACACAGCCACAATTCGCCTGGTGACCTTGTAAAAAAAAAAAACAAGGCGGCTCAGCTTGCTCACAGCTCTTTGACACGCCCCAACTAGAGACATTTCATCTTGGTCCTGTCACGTTCAACGTCCTCTTCCAACATCTCGGGGATACCGGGCGCTCCTCGCTCAATGGCTTCCAGTCTCACCCTGGCTTACGATGCGCGCTCAGAGGACGGCTCCAGAATGTCAATATCCAAATCACAGCTTTTGTGACCCGCGATCAGAATCCGCCATTTCGGAGAAAACATGATGAGGTGGCCCATTTCATTAAATCAGCTTGGGCATCGATTCTTAAAAAATCACGATTTGCCTTACCGTTCGGTTGGTGGTCCAATGGCGTTGCCTCATGCTGCGTGCGCGTCCATTGATGGCGGCCCTCGTAGTCAGGGTATTGCAGCCTGTTCACAGATCCATCCACTTCGCCAGATCAAACAGCACACCGTTACGTCACTCACGCCACCGGTCACACACACATCTAGCTTTCTGTGCTCTGCACGGAGGCATCATTAATATCCGTGGCCAGGACGATGTACTGGAACATTTTATGGGCCATTACCTGGGCGGGGCGTGTTCGCGGAATGCTTGTCTCTGCTCCGCACACACACCCAGTGCGGCATAACTCGGGCATGACTCGGGCATGATATCGCCATCTTGACCCCCCATCCCGGTGGCTTTCCTTCGCCGTGCCCGTTATGAGTGTCCGGAGATGCAGTTTTGCTGTGCCTTGATCTAATGGCTGGAAAGTGCTATATATGCTGCAAACCTCCGCATCACACCCGTTTTAATTTACCATCCTTCCCTGCGTTTGACATTCCAAATTTCCCCAGACCACCTTCTCTCGAGTTCCAGAGCCACTGCCGCACCATGGATGCATCTACCTCCCGTCAACTGCTCCGCTGGAACGGCACGGCACTGGTCAGTGCCCGTACTCTTGATGATGAACGTAGCCTCAATGTCGCCCTCGTTTACACAGATCAGCGCACGGGCAACTTCTGGCTATCACGCGAAATACCTTGCCCCATTGATGGACACGGCGGTAGGACGCATATCTAAGCGAAGGCCCCACTCGCTCATTTGCATATCACGCCCACAGTATACGGAATCGTTTTGGATGTGTTGCCAGTCGAGAGTATTCGTGATCGCACGCCCTCTGCTATGGGCCTTCTGTTTCTTTGTTTGTGTTTCCTACTTTCCGAGAAGACCTCTTCCGATCCTCTTTCTAGTTCTGTCCAATAATTTCGGACGTGATTGCGATGGCCCAGATGATGTGCCAATTGACCACAATGTCTTCTTATTTCGCCTTCATAATCATATTTGTCATGCTACGCTTTCTACGAAGGCTCGCGCACCTTCGGCAAGGTTCGTTCGCTTAGTCACTAGACTGCACTGTGTATTGGTACTGACGCTTTGGGTAGCTTATTGCCTGGCCTGCAGCCTCGTTTTGCCAATATGATATTTGCTTGGTACCTCTCTGGCATGCAGGCGCAGTTACAAGTTCGTTTGTTCATCTTCGTTCTTTGAATCATCTACCTCACAAATCGTCCCGTAGTACCAGCAAATAATAGTTGTATTACATTTTGCATCCAACTTGGAAGATCCAGTCACGTTGTAGCCCTTATTTTTCATTTATGTGATTCGTAGCGTTTCTGATCTGTCGCATGTATTCGATGTCACATGTATTCGAGTCGTCACTTCTTCCATATAACACGTTGTCGTCCGCTCAGTTGGCAAATTGGCCTAGAATTGTTGGTGCACAATGTAATCGACAGGGAAGACATGGGTTTAACTGTCCAACTTCAATCAAAAACTTGATCAACTGGACATCCCAGCGGTGTTCGCTAGCCGGACTGGCCTTGCCTTGGCCAGCCCGGCACAGGATGCACTGCCCACAGGAACCACAGCCTTGTACAGCACCTCTGTGACTCAAGTCTCCAACGCGCGCCGGCGGCAGTGGTTCTAGACCCCGCTTGGAGAGAAACGAAAGGAGCACAGGCGTCTCTTGTGATCTTCATTGCATGCCTCAAATAGACAAACAAGGTTGTTCCGCCCACGACTGATCCCAAGCGTCAGCGGGGACGCGCGACCGGGCCCACCAGGAAGCGCTGATGCTGCCCAAAGCGCCAGCCGACGGCCGTCTGGACGCGGACGTGCGCCGGGGTGGTGGGTGGTCCGCGTGGCGGTTGTTGCAGGGTTATCCGGTGTCATGTTTGTGCGCGGCAGAGGTTGAATCGCGAATGCGGTCCGCGTGTTTAGACAGATGACCGGGCGAGTTGGACGCCGATTCAGTCGCCGTGCGTGGATTCTATACACCGGTGCCGGTGAGGTGCGACACGAGGGACGTGGTCCGCGGAAATGAGGAAGGGGAGGGGGGGGAGCGGGGGGAGCGGGGGGAGCGGTGGCGTTGGACGAGAGGGGGGGTGGATGACAACGTCGCCGGCACATCTGGGTAGATGTTCCGATGCTGTGGTGCAGCCATGGTGATGTCGGGCGTGATATGTGCACAAGCGAAGGTTCGCGAGGCTTGGAAGAGGTGCGCGGTGGTGCCTGATGTGTGGAGCGATGGGGGCTGAGGCCGCCATATTTTGGGATGCGCTGCGGTGGCAGGACTATGGGAGATTTGGTGGGTTCAGGCCCATGGTATTGTCGGTGGGTTGGTTCGCGGGGATACTCGGGATGGTTCTGACGTTGTAGGACACGGGTAGATACGATCTGTGAGGCGTTCCGAAAGGGCCCTGCATTGTCCGAGAGTATATTTCGTGGCCATCCCGGACAGGTTGGCTTGAAGCAGGCCATCCGGCAAGGAAGTCTGCCCTGAGCCGATTGGGTGTTGTGACAGCACGTGACCAGGGGTGGGGAGAGATGACGCCGGATCCGAAAATCCGTGGTCCATCCCGAAACACCACTCTGAGCTACTCGGTACGTTCAGGAAGCGATTTTTTAAGCCATCACTTTGCCCACGCACGACGTCTTTTCGTCCTGCCTGCCTTGCATTTGACCAGCACCTCCCTCGATCTTGCTACAGAACCATCATGGGCGTCCTTGATATCGTTCCCGTGCGTGATCCCTGCTGCTCAGCACGAGCGCCTCTATCTCACGGATCATCTAGAGCGGTGTGTTGACTGGAGACAATGTTCGCAAATTGTTTGACTATGCAAAGGCAAACCAGGTACGGTTTGACCTCCCCTCCTCACCCCCGATCAGACATCAATCGGGACTGTTGCGCTGACGATGTGACCGTGATCGCAGTTCGCCATTCCTGTGAGTGACTCAGCCGTTTGGATAGATGGAATGTCATTTACGGAGCCACATGCGGTTGGTCTAGGCTATCGTGAGTCACAGCACATCGCCTCTGCGACTCCCAACGTAGACGATTCATCCCACTAGAACGTGACCTCATCTTCGACTGCAAACGCAGTGTTGGAAGCCGCCAGGTACGTGTATTTGTCCATTTGTTCGGGCCGTGATTGCGATCGCGTTTTAGGGATATCAAGGCACCCATCATTCTCCAGGTTTCTCAGGGCGGAAGTGCATACTTTGCGGGAAAGGGGCTCAAGAATGACAAACAGCAAGCTTCCGTCGCTGGTGCGAAAGCAGCCGCCTTGCACATCCGTACGGTTGCCAAGGAGTATGGCGTGTGAGTCCCTTTCCTAATAGCTCGGCGTCTGCACGGGCCCATGACGGATCTTGTCTGCAGCCCTGTCGTCCTTCACAGCGACCACTGCGCGCACAAGCTCCTGCCTTGGTTCGATGGCATGCTCTTCGCCGACGAGGAATACTACAAGGCACACCAAGAACCCCTCTTTTCCTCCCACATGCTCGATCTCTCCGAGGAACCCAAGGAAGAGAACATCAAGACGTGCGTCGAGTACTTTGAGAGAATGGCCCCTCTCGGCATCTGGCTTGAGATGGAGATCGGTATCACGGGTGGAGAGGAGGACGGTGTGGACAACTCTGGCGTTGACAACGCCGCACTTTACACTCAACCAGAGGACGTGTACGACGTCCACGTTGCTCTGAGCAAGATCAGCCCCAACTTTAGTATTGCTGCTGCGTTCGGCAACGTACACGGTGTATACAAGCCGGGCAACGTCAAGTTGCACCCCGAGCTTTTGGAGAAGCACCAGGCTTACACAAAGGGGAAATTAGGTGGCAAGGTCGACAAGCCCCTGTAAGAACCGTTTCGTTGTTTTCGAGGTTTCGGCGCACTGAGGGATTTCAGGTACCTCGTTTTTCACGGAGGCTCAGGCTCAACCAAAGAGGAGATCAAAATCGCCGTTGACAACGGCGTCGTCAAGATGAACGTTGACACTGGTGCGGCTGATATTCGTCACACCGCGCATATATTGACGGCGTCATCCTGTAGACACACAGTTCGCTTATCTTGTCGGTATCCGTGTATGTCCAATCCCCGGTCAGCTGCCCCATTTCACTAAGTGGAATGCCTTTCTAGGACTTTGTCAGCAAAAAGAAGGACTATCTGCAGACCCAGGTCGGGAACCCGGAGGGATCTGACAAGCCAAACAAGAAGGTATGCTTATCTGCCCGAAGAACGCACCCATCTATTTTATCGTCCATTTTTAGTACTACGACCCCCGTGTCTGGGTCCGCGAAGGAGAGAAGACGCTTTCCGAGCGTGTCAAGGAAGCATGCGCAGATTTGGGCAACGTCAGTGAGTAGTCTTTTATCCCGCCATTTTCTTCCCCCGTCGTTGATGCGAACCCGACTTTCCCAGACCGTCTGTAAACATCGTAGCGAATTCGTCGAGCATCGAAAATGTAATATTTATCATAGAAGCTTTTTCCGACGAGCGAGGGGATTGTTCGAGCTGTACTCCGTGGCATTCTAAATACACGCGTTTTGAGCCGCTGTTCCATTTTAGTTACCGAAATACAGAAGGCTGTGGGTGTTCCAATTAGTGGCAGCTTCTCAGTTAGCACTCGAAGCTTACCGGGGGCCGGCACTCTCGTGCGGGTTCATTTGAGAGTCAAGTTCCGTCCTCGTCTCCAGAAACCACTGCGTCGCATCTTGCTAGGACCCGCCAAAACACCGAGCTTCAAACATCTCGTTACGAAAAAGTAACGTCACCGGGATCATCGTTCAAATCATCTAGCCGAGCGATGCGGGAAAATACGCGTGAGCCCCATCCTGCATGCCCACTCCGAGAGCGTGTCGCTGATATCCTCCCCTCCCCGCCTTTCTCCTCGCCACGACCGCGACGCGGCACAGTATGGCACATGCTCCTC
>JBBPKK010001078.1:0-12293 GCA_038089215.1 Tylopilus vinaceipallidus | reverse complement strand
AGTTGATGGACGCTCAATGTGCTGATGGAAGGGTAACCAAGCTTTCTGCGAAAGCATTACGATCGTGTGACTGGGAAACAAACGGAGGGACGTAGTGAGAAGGGCTACAAGACCGCAAGGTACTTGCGCCTTTACTAATGGTACTCTCAAAAGTCATGTGAAATTTTGGAACGGTGATGCTCAGTTGAACCTTTAGCACTGCGGGGATTGCGAGGTTTGCTACGAGTTCGGTGCTAGTCTGCAGATTAGACCGATTCAAGCACGGGCTGGTACAGGAAGGACTCACCATTCAATCCTTTACCGTACCGTGGTTCATGGTTTCACCTACGTACACCCGCACCGCTTAAAATCCCCTCCGGTAAGCAATGTCATGCAAAAGTCCATCCAAACAATGCAACAATGTTGACTACCGCATAGTATATTAAGTTGGCTAGATGGATTTGAACAAACTCATGTCATGAATGTAAATTTACCCGCAAACCTGTAATCCAGGGCTAGCATACGTCATAATGGAATCTCTGGTGGAAGTTGGAGACTCAAACTCTGTGCTTCGGACTTTCTCTTATCATATGAAGGGAGTGGAAGGTCTGGGGGTCTGGGTAGGAACATGTCGGCTCGTGCATCGTGGAAAGCACTGTGTAGCGAGGTATCCTTGATGAACTTGGAAGAAGCCAACGCGTCATCGTATGTTCAGGCTAACTGAGAGGGACGTACCTTGGATTCGATATCCCGTAGCTTGGTCAGGATGTATTCCGTATTACGACCTTTGTCTTGTTTGTGTCGAATCCACCTCACCAAGGCCCGCTTGGCTTTATCGGTATTTCTCCCACAACTCGCTAGGATAGCGACGACCTGGGTTCTATGTGAGCATAGTCACACAAACAAATGACATGCCAGATCAAACCTCGACACGAGTTTCGCCATTGAAACCTCCAAGCATCACTGGCGCAGAGCAGCGACGCAAAAAGGGAAATTCTTGTATACGGACCATGTTGATCCAGTCTCACCAGTCTTACGGGCACATAGTAAGTTTAGAAAACTGGGACTTCAAAAATACGCAACATCAGTGTGCACAGCTGACCGAATTCACAGCACAGCAGTGTGGCACCGTTGCATACAACGATCGTGATCATCTGGTTTGTCGCGACCCAATCCTAAAATTGTCTGACAAACGTTGGACTTCAGTTCCGGGCCCCGAGGATGACAATACTAATTAAGGGCTCCTGTGCTCATCGTACGAGCGGCAGGATGTGCACTTCGTGGCGTTTACGTCGTGACAGTTGGGGTGATTGAATTAAACAGGGTATTATCAGAGTTGCATACTCATTTGGGTAGCCGGAGACATGAAAGAATGATGAAGGCACTGTCAACGTCGTGATACACAATACCGGCCACTGGTGTATTCAAGCTCCGGTTTTGTCTCCGCTCCGGCAAGTTGATTAGGAATTAAACACGTGACACTTCAACCTTAAGGCACGTGATCACCTCCATCCACCACGCCCACGATACGGACGATGAAATGCCCCCATGCTCAATACTCCCGCATGATGATGGCCATGGAGAAAGAGAACCAACCATGGAACAACCACCACGACGTGTTGAACATTGATCGATGATCGTCAATTGCATGCGGATTGGTGGTGCGTGTTGTCCCTTGGTGGTGGGCTGTTGATAGCCTTGTATTCATTAAGGATTATCTTTCCTCGAACCAACTTTACACCATGCAATCAGACGCCATCGTCTCTTACAATGGTCATCCTCACACCAGAGTTCAGCTGCTACTCATTCATATGCGGCGTGTCATCTCTTTGAAAGTGTAACGGCCGACACTCCGTTCTGCCTCTCAAAGGGTACAATAGTGACCTTGGGCGATGACCCGATAAGGGTGATGCACGGAATCAGAATCTGCAGTGCGCTTGCACATATCACAATTGCCCACGGTTGCGCCGTCGTACACGTTCCAATCAAACTGCGGAACATCCCTATTTTCTACTGTGGCGACGAAATTGAAATGCAACGTTCATCGACAAGCAAGGTCCTAGCCGACGATCGCATCGCGGCGGCACTCGCGGACTCTTTATTGACTTCCCTTGTCGGAGCCAAGTCGAAGCGCAATATGATCGATCAGCAATCAATCAGTATTTCGATCTAGATTTAGACAGCGGTAAGAAGCAACGATTGTCGATTGGTGTGGCGAGAGCACTGGAGGGGTACACTAGTATACATGCATGTTCTAAACGGAGCACCCGAACTCATTCGTAACAACCAAGGAAGGGGGAGAGCACGTAGCGTATGCATAGCATTAGTAAGGAGTGAGGACGAATGACAAGACCGCCACTGGAAATATACTTGGGTTGTTAACTCTAACAGGACAGGGGTGGGTGAACGACTGTCTAACTGCGCAACGCTGCCTGGAGTATTTTGCGCCAGAAAGCCTATCAGCTTGCCGTAGGCTCAAGTTGACATGGCAGGGACAGTGGTAACTCCGTGTTCACCTAAAGTCAGGTCACACGGCTCGTCACCACACGTCCCAACCTATGTCGTTCAACAAAAAGCCCATTCTGAAGAGGTGAAGCTGGGCAAGGGATGATCGAGCACGAATCCCTCGGCATGATCAGTCGTAAAAAATGCAATCTAGAGCAGATGACCATGATGCATGATAAAAGAAGTTGGCGCCTCAGACAACGTATCCGCCGGCGAGTCCGCCCTCGTCCTGAGGTGCGGTGCCATCGGTAGCTGCGTTTCTAGCCTGGCCTCTCGAAAAGCGGTGTGCAATGACGTATCCTGAATAAACTTGGAGAACCATGAGTCTATGATCTCTGCGAGACCAATAGAGCGGAACGAACCGTCAATTCGATGACAGACAGCTTTTCTAGGATGTGCAGCGTGTTACGACCTCTGTCTTGCTTGTGTTTGATCCATCGCACCAAGGCTCGTTTAACCCTGTCTGTGTCGGCCCCACAACTCGCTATCTCGCAGACGACCTAATCGAGATGTCAGTGCGACAACGCGACAGGAGGGTAGCTCGAACTAAACCTCCATGCGAGTGCTACCGTTGAACCTGATGCAGTGGAACATCAGACACTGATGTGGCGCAGTAAGGCCAGCAAGAACGCAAAAGGAGGTATGGTGGTGGCGACGTCGAAAGCAAAAAGAGGGTGTGAGGAGCGCTCGGACAATTGCCATCCTGTCATAGGCCAGATTGTCTATGTATGTAAGCGATATGTCCGTCGCTGGCCAAACACGTTATGCTTAAGTCCGTGCTGATTTCTGGAAGCCCACGTTCCTGTATGGATATATATGATCAATAAATCAGCATTTCAACCCAGACTGCTGTCGCGGGAGGATACGTAGTGACTTTCAACTGCAAGTTGGAAAACAATAGTCATGGGCCGGAAGAGATTACTGCTAGCATACTTCCACGTTCTGGATAGACAGCAATCTCTCGTGCAACGAGCGGAAGCCTACACAAAGCACGCACGTAGATCTTAGTCATGAGAAATAGCGAAGACACGAGATGCCTCCATCGCCAATATCCCATGCTAGTTACCCGGGATGATGTACCCTTCATAGGAGTATGTTGTTCTTGGCATAACGAACCGAGCCTCGGGCACCGACGCCAGGCTCGTCCGCATTCCCCTCGCAACCGGCCATTTCGGAGATGATATAATTAGAGTGCCAACAGGAGAACACACAGGACGGCAGCTTGGACGGCGAAACCTTGGTGGGGGCGACAAACGTACTCTTGAACACGAGAAACTTAGATATCAACGGCTGACGCAACGCAGCAGTGCGAAAGCACTGGGTGAAGTAAAGGTGAGATGTGTTAGTAATAGAGAAGCTGGAGATGGGAGTATTTCAACCCAGATTGGGACGGTGGGAGAGTACGTAACAACTGTCGACGTCGATACTTTAAAGCACGCCGGACTCCGCGATCTCGGTCCAGCCGACACACGGAGAGGCAGCTCGATCACATTCAACTCTACTAGGATGTACTGCAAGGTACGCCCCTCCTCTTGTTTGTGTCGAACCCATCCCACCAAGGCTTACCTGGGCCTTCTCCGCAACGCGCGATCTTGGAGATGACGTGAATTTGCCAGTGTGCGAGATACGACGGGAGGGCCGCTTGCACCGGACTTCGATACCAGTGCCACCATCATACAAGACGGAACAAAACATCAGTCACTCAGCAGGACCGCAAGAACGCCAAGATACTTGTTAGCGGCAGTGAGGGTGAATTTGGTGCAGGTGAGGGATGTGCCGGAATGAGGTACGTGGACATCATACTAGGATCCATCGTTTACTAAACGCGTTCGTGCTTCTTTGTACCAATTTCATCAGGAACGTATAACAGCTACCAGCTTGTAGATGGGCAATAAAGGTAACGTGGGGTCCCTACTATTACCCATGCGTGTTCTAGATCGACAGTGTCTCGCAATGGCCAAGAAGAAGGATTTCAAACCCGCCTGCGTCGTACTGTACACAGCGAGATTTCATGACTAAACAGGTGCATCATCGTGCATTCGAGTGGACTTTAATGGCATCACCGACCTTCTCCTCAGCTGCTGCCCCACCCATAGGAGCGTGTCACGTCTAAGGCTTACATATTGGAATGGGGTGGAAGGCGTGTCGCCAGCGAACGTCGGCACGTATGGCTTTCCTTGCTTGTGTCGAACCTATGCCACCGAGGCCTGCCTGACTCTATCCGCCTTCTTCCTCAGGCCACAGTTCACTATCTCGCTAACGGCCTAATTCGAGCGTCGACACGACGGGAAAGCAACCAGTTAGACCAGACCTCGATGCGAGTGCTGTCATTGAACTTGAGGCGGCCAAATATCAGATGGAGCGAGCGCTGAATGCAAGGCGAAGTCATCCCGTTATGCCAGCACGTATCACAGGTAAGCGTGCACGAATATAAGTGACCGTGAGGATATTGCTCGCACACATACATGGTCTAAGTCGACAACGTCTCGTGTAACAGTAACAACCAAAGAAGGGTTTTGCAAGCCTCTCCGATGGATGGTGCTCGTATATTGCAGGGTTCCGTAGGTAGCAAGAATCACTCGACGTGACAAGAACCATAAAGATCTATCGCCATTATGATGGTTACGACAGACTCTTCGGCGGAGGTTGGAAATCCAAGATCCGTGCTTGTGAACTACTCTTGTCGTAGGAACGGGGGTGGAAGATCACGAGACATGGGTAGGAACGTCTCAGCTCGTGCATCCCGGAAAGCGCTATGCAACGAGGTATCCTCGATGAACTTGGAAGAAGTCAGCGCGCTATCGTGCGCTCCAATCGATGGACTGGGACGTACCTTGGATTCGATATCCTGTAGCTTGGTCAGGATATGTTTCATAGTGCGACCTTTGTCTTGCTTGTGTCGAATCCACCTCACTAAGGCTTGCTTGGCCACGTCAGTGTCTGTCCCGCAGCTCGTCAGGGCGGCGATGACCTGGGTTCGATGTGAGCATAATCATACGACGAATGTCAATCTCAGATCAAACCTCGACACGAGTGTGACCATTAAAGGAGCTGAGGCTCCCAAAAGCAGGGCTCGCTTTATGAGATTGAACGCGCACGCTTTTCTGAATGTCCCCAAAAAACCAGATTAGTATGGTCCTCTTCAAAATCTAAACCACTCGCCAAATCACTATACGCTGAGTCCGTTCCGCCTTCAGTATCGCCTGCACTGCCCGAGTTGAATTCCTTGTCTTTTAGATAGATAGAATCTGAGAGTGACAAGAACACTGATGAGAACCATGATATCGTGTATTTGGCGTTCGTACCGCTGTCGGTGTCTATAGATTTGAGTCCTGGTATCGATTCTTCGAGGCGACGTTCCATTTCCTCAAGTGTCCACGATCGACCCTGCATTATATTGGTTACATAAGAACATACTAAAGTGAAATACCTCACGTTGAACGATTTGATCATTTCCATCCACTCGCTATCATGAGTGACCGCAATCTTTGCGGAGGGTACCTGAAGTGGGAATATGACCATATAGACCTATGGAAGTCCGAACGCTGCAAACCTTTGCTAAAAGGTAGCGATTGATGATCTCCGATGGATGAACCGGCTGAAAAGGGAAAGCGTCCATGTCACAGCGTCCACACTATAGATGCAATCGACAATGTGTACCTGGGATACGTTTGGTATGTGGCCGATAGTTACACCGCCCGGCGGTGCGTCTGTGGCTGCAGCCTCGCTTGGACCTCCCATCATTCTGTCGAGGAAGCGACTGGGACCAGAAATTATGTCGAACAACCCAGATGATGGTCCGCTCCGTTGCTCAGAGACGTTGGGAGTGATGGTAATGCCGCGTATGAACACGCTTTGGTTCTGTCGTCCTTGTCGATCCGGTGCAGGCCCAAGTTTGCGTCTAAAGCGACCCGTGGGCCGCCAGGCAGACTGGTCCAGGACGAGCCGCTCGTCGACCTCGAGCGTCGTACAGTGCACGTACACCGGCTTGATGTTCGCGGCTGTGTCCATGCTGAACGATGCGATGCACCACGAACAGCTTTTGTAAAACCCTGTGAGGAGGTAGAGGGAGCTGCACCGGGGCGGTCCGAGCTGATCCTTGTAGCGCTCGAGCCAAGCTGTCCCGTGCTCGCGCGCACAGCGCTCCAATAATTGCCTATGGTGGTGTGCGAGCTCAAACAATTGCGCTCCCTGCGGCAAGACAATGTGTGCCCCATCCTCTTCCAAAGTAGTGCTATACTGTGTTGTCCTACGACTAGTTGCAGCGTCAGGTGGTGTTACACATTTGTAAGACGCATCCGCATACGTGGTATCGAGCACAGTCTCAATCTCTATATCCGCGACGTCCCAATCTGTCTCGGGAGACGAGACGATCTCACGAGGGAGAAGGTCGTCGGTGGAAGAGAGGGATCGAATGCTGCTTTCATCGACCTGCGGGATGCCAGATAGCATAGCGTCATCGCTCTCTGGGGAGTCAAGGATGTTGTGGAAAACGTGGAAGTGCCCTCGTTCATCGACAGTGCCGAGGTCCCCGAACCTGAGTCCGATGCTCTGAAGATGGTGTGGTAGGGAAACTGGGTCGGGATTCCATAGAGGATAACCATGGATGAACAGATGCCGTGCGAATGCAGCCTGTTCGGAAAGCAGAGGCGGCATGGTCGTGGTCGGTAATTACCAGGCTTTCCATACAAGTTAAACGCCTGCTGGTAGCGCCCGATAATCGAAAGAAGATGAATGATACAGTATTTGTCGCTCAGTTCAAGTAGATGCTACTATGATTACTACTACACATGTACACTGACAAGAAGGAGGATTTGGGAACAAGGGACAATTGTTGAACGAGGCGTACATGCATCGTGAATATCATCGGGCTGCGTGAACGACTGCCAAAGGGGGTTTTAGAGCGAGATGACGAATTCGCAATCCAGAGCAAATCCGAAGTGGTTGGCTAGAGGGCAGCTGGGGGCCCCTGCAGAAGATGCTGCGCCTTCGGCAGGAGCATGTCGGCCCTGGCAGCCTGAAAGGCCCCGTGCAAAGCTGTGTCCTGGGCAAACTTGAACGACCGTCAGCGCGCGATCTCGATCCTCAGGCAGGGACGAACCCTCAACTCGATCTCGCGGAGGCGCTCCAGAATGTACAGCAAATTGCGGCCCTCCTTGTCTTGCTTGTGTCGAATCCATCTCACCAGGGCCCGCCTGACCCTGTCTGTGTCTTGCCCACAGCTCGCAATCTCGCAGACGACCTGGCTGGCGTGAGCGCGACAACACGACGGGAGGTCAGTTGGCGTGCGGACCTCGATGCGAGTGCTCCCATTAAACATGGATGAACGCAACATCAAACACCAACGCAGTGAAGTAGTGCCTCAAGGGCGTTGGTCGTGAAAGTGAAGGTGAAACTGAGAGGAACGCCTCAGGAAGGGAGAACCGAGAAGAGGCACCATGGTCATCCCGTGTTTATAGGTACGCGAGCGTCCCACCGTGATAACAGCCCCCTCTCAAGCACGTTTTGTGCCGAGTGAGAGTATGTTCATATGATCAATGGATCAGCATCTTAGGACCGCGGAGGAGTACCCGCACCCGTTGATTCGTAGACGGGTAATGAGAATACCGCGGAATGTCGTCTACTGCTCTTACACACGCACGTTCTAGATCGACAACGCCCCACAACGACCAAGAAGGAAACGTTTCGGGCCCGCAACATACAGCGTACACGAGAACGAATGACAGGAGCCATAAGAATATAATTGCGTCATTAGTGCTATGGTTCGTGACAACAATAGCTTGCGCGAATGGCTGTCCTGTGCCTGGAATCTTTGCAGGCTCAGCTTGAAGGTCACGTGGTTTCGTTATCCCACCCAATTGAAGGCAGCGGAAGTCACACATTCGCTGCATCAGCTACTCTCGCGAAGCGGCGGGGCTGACGATGGAGGGCATTCGAGCGTAAGCCTCCCAGCCCGATCGTGCGCACGATGGCAACTTAGAACGGACGACGAGGGTGCGTGCGGGTGGACGTGGGTGACCCGGCCACTGCTCCCAACGGCATCCCTGACCTTCTCGAGAGGTGTCGTGCCGGCGGCAAGAGCGTGTCGCGCCTTGCATCCTGAAACGCGGGGTGCAACACCGTGTCGTCGATGAACTCGGATAACGTCAGCCCGCCATCCGGGTCTTCAGTTCAGGGGGGGGACACACCCTCTGCTCGATGTCATACAGCTTCGCCAGGATGTGCGGCGTGTCACGGCCCTTGTCTTGCTTGTGTCTAATCCATGTCACCAAGGCCCGCCTGACTCTGTCGGTGTCTCTCCCACAACTCGCTATCTCGGCAACGACCTAATTCGCTTGTCAACACGGCATCACGACGGAAAAGCAGCAAAATGAACCGGACCTCGATGCGAGTGTTACTATTGAACTTGAGGCAACCAAACATTAGACACTGACGCAACGCAGCGGCGCCGCAGCAGTGCGAGGGGAGGGGAGGGAAAGGGGGGAAAGGGAGATGGAGAGATGGAGGGAGCGCCGAAGCGTGAGCCGGAGTTATCCCATCACGCCAACACTTATCATAGCTCATATATGTAGGATTAATGGATCATTTCGAGACGGCGGGAGAAGTACGTGGGGATTGTCGACTGGTAATTGGACAACTAAAGTACGCGGATGACGTTGCTTAGTGGAACACAGGTAGGATTTAAATCGAAAACGTCGTGTACAACGACCAAGAAAGAAGGATTTTGAACGATGTATGGTATTGCAGGATTGCCTAAGTAGTGAGAACGAGTGACGGAAACTAGAGAAGTATACTTTCGTCGTTAATGGTCATAATAATATTAATGGGCCGCGTGAACGATGGTCCGACTGCATAACGGTGCCTGAAGTCATTTGCATTGGAACGCTTGCTGCTGGCTCATGCTGGCATAGCAAGGACACACCGTGATCCATTCGAAGTCGGCAGTCACACGTTTCCACCCCACACCCGTCCCACGTCATTCACCGGGGCCAGCCCAAGAGGCACGAAGCCGGGGTATTTGAACGTGGACCGGCTAGCCTGTCCGAAGGCCAATTTAGAGCGGATGATGAGGATGTACGACGAGGACGGTGGGGGATCCAGCCAACAGCATCCCTGACCTCGGTAGGAGCGTGTCGTCCCTGGCGGCGCGAAAAGCGCTGTGCAAAGGGACGTCTTGGAGGAACTTGGAGTGGACATCAGCTCGTGGTCTCGCCCTAAACCAGAGAACAGAAACAAACCTTGTCCTCGATGCTGCACAACTTTTCCAGGATTTGTTCCGTGGTACGGCCCTTGGCCTTCTTGTGTTCAATCCATCTCACCAAGGCGTCCTTGGCCCTGTCTGTGTCTTTCCCACACGTCGCTATCACGGAGATGACCTACAATGTTGGCTCGAACGTCAGCATGACAACGCAAGGTGCAAGGATCTTGGCACGAACCTCGATGCGAGTGTTACCATTGAACCTGAAGAAATCAAACATCAACCACTGAGGCAACGCAGCAGCGCTGCGGAAGCGCGAAGGGAGGAATGGTGGTAGTATTGGTAAATAAAAATGAGGGGGACGGTGGGGAGGCGCCGTCCTGATGCAGCGTCGCATACTTAACCTGATGGCTAAGCATGCCAGGATCGAAAAAGGAAACCCCGCCAGGAGGGCTGAACCAAGGGACGTGTCCATCAGCCCAGTTCGCACACAGCGCGATCCGAAGTTGGACCATGTAGAGGCACGTAGGAGGGCCGGCGTCCTGGGACCCAATCCCAAATTCGCCGGACCATCCACGTTCGTCTCACGGTGCAGACGAACCGCGGACGCCTCGCAGAACCAGCTCGCGAACGGGCGTTTGGTGGTGCGAGGCGCCCCGGAACCTGCGTCCCTTTTTTTTTTTGCGAGGAAGACAGGCCAGGGCGAGCGCGGGTCATGCATGACGAGTCACCCAAATTGTCTGTGGCACATGTGGCGAAGTCGTCGCGAGCAGCTGTGCAACTCAAAACGATCGCGGCGCAACAACGCAATTCATAATACCCTTGCTCGCCTTCTGGGGTGCGGGGATTGGGTTGAGTCATGGCGGGGCCGAAACTCCGCACAGGCTCGCCGTTGCCACCGAGCGGGTACAGCGGTCGGAATTGCATTTGCGCAGGATGGCAGCGGGTCCTGTGCCCGGACATCCCAGCCCACGGCAGCTGCTCTCGCGTGCCCAGGTTGCCGCACGGACACGCACGTCCTGGCGACCGCATCCAGGACGAAACCCGCCGTCACTTTACGGTTGAATTCGGACTCTGACGCTGCCGCTCGGACGGATCTCCGCACCCGGGCCGACCCGTCGAGTCATGCAACCCTTCGTTGACCCTTGTTCTTCTTTTTTCTCTTTCTATCGGTTCCTCTCCGCCAGAGCATGTACCCACGTCCGTGCTGCGGAACTGCCAACGTTCCATGCAGAATACTATCCCTGTTGTCATAACCCCTTCCTTCCTGCCCTTCTTTATCGACTGCTCTCGGCCGCCGTGTGTGCGGCAACCACACAATGACATTGCCAGCGAATAGGAGGATACTCCTACTTGGTAACTCGCGTGCACTGCGTGCCGTGCCAGACACATTGATATAGACGTCTCCGGTAATGTCATTGGCGTGTTGCAATGCACACGGCGTGCAGGCACGTTCTAGCAGTGGACGTGCGATGACGTTGTCGGTGTTCTGGAAAGTGGTGGAGACCCGCCGTGGCCAATGGCGGGAACACTGGACTCAAGGACCGGGCGGGAACGAACCGAACCACGGTCCATGCGTGGTACGGGTGCAGGGTGAACTCTCTGTCGTATTAAGACGAGGGGCGGCTAGATATACCGTGCCATCCAACCAGTTCACCAGTGCAACCAGCTCGTCAGCTTCATAAATACACACAATCAATCTACACTGTAACCTGAGACCCCGCAAGCCTGAACGAATGGAATCAGACAAGAATTGAGCAAGATAGCTTGTCGCTCTCGTGGCTGTGCGATGCGGTGCCAAGCGGCGTTTGATTTTGGGACGTGGCGCAGTGTGACTGGCGAACTCATTGAGCTGACGAACCGGTTGGATATGTACTGCACATGATATACATACCAATGGGCTTACAAGGAGGAATCAAGGCATTAGGGGATGCATACCCCAAGCCTGATAGTAATCCTACACTCGCTGTTATCGCGTTACACATTACATGACGTCTACCATAGTTGGGTCAATCGAAAACAAGGAAAAGAAAGGGTACAACGACAAGCATAGCGCGGTCATAAACATACTGGGCATAGGTTGCATAGAAGAGAGAGAAGAAAAACGAACACAGAGACGCCTTGCTGTGAAACTCATTGCAATGCCACGTGCACGACGTGCGCCCACCACGGCTGCGTGCGCAAGACATACCACACCAGGAGCGCAGGCACCCCGAGCGTGACCAGCGTCCACAAGACCGCCTGCCGCCGCGTCACACCATCCGAAAGACCGGCCGTCAGTCCGAGGCCGGATCGGAGCGCGCGCACACACTCACCGTCGCTAGGAGCCCGATCGTGTCCGCGAGCCGGCCGAGCGTCGCCTCGTGCAGCTGCAGCCAGCCGTTGTCGCACGCGGTGACGAGCCGGAGCCGGAGGTCGCGCATCGCGCGCGTGCCCTCGGACGGCGTCGGTTCTGGCGCTCGGTGAGTCTGGGAACGGCGCGGGACGCCCGCGGCGCGGCGACGCACCAAACAGCTTCAGCACGCCCTCGCTCTCCGTGAGCACCCGGAGCGCGAGCGGGGAGACGTATGCGGGGTGCTGCGTGTCGAACCGCGCGCGGCGGCACGGGTCG
>JBBPKK010001077.1:0-12312 GCA_038089215.1 Tylopilus vinaceipallidus | reverse complement strand
GACTGCGCCAAGCTATTTCGACTCCTAAGCCAAGCGCAGCCCAAAGCGTCACTGGCAGCGTGGTTGGGTTTCCGAACGCACTTGCGTCTCACGCGTTGCTTTCTCTACAGCTTGGTGTGTGCGGTCATGGTGCAATCTCAGCCCCTGCAAGCAATTCAGATCGAACGGAGTCCTAATATGTATAATACACTCGCCGGAGATCCGATCATGGTTAGTGGGCCGCTCTGTCCTCGCACTGGACAATTAATCACCCGCTGTGTCTTTCTTGGTAGAAGAAAATGTTTCTACCATGTTGGCTTTGAGTAGTAAGAGGCTTTGCAAGGTCATATTTCTTCTCTCGCGGTTGCATCCTGGGTAAGACATTGACATGATACCTGCAGGGCCATGCTCCAGACGCTGCGTGGCATAGGGCTCGGCACCGATTAATGAATTAACGAGGACAGGGATACCGTATAGATGGAACGTTCTGCCCCTCTCCTTAAATGTATGCTTGTCGGCAGTTTGGTGTGCCCCATGGCATCTGGAGACACGCTGGTCCCGTCTTTCTTTGCTATCAGGTTGATGAGTGAGCTTTTGCTCATGCCGACTCTTTAGGAATGGTGGGTACGTGAGAAGACAGTTTCTCGGCCATCATATGGATGAGGGTTTGGAATGAGCTTGCAATGGGTAATTTCTGGTATGAAAAGTGTGTCGTTAAGGAGCTTAGGAGACGTGCTGGACATGGCAAATCTTGGAGTAGGTGATTTATGCGATGAACTTTTGGAATGTGATGTATCCGTGCAATGCATGAGCAGCCTAGGTGCCAATGAACGCTACCCTTCTTGCAAAGGTCCATCAATGTGCGCTGAATTCCTTGTCACCCTCGCTCTAGGGTAAAGCCATGTTATCATCCATGCACCACCTGTGCGAGTCCTGCCGTGCAAAGTCACCTGTGAGAGTTGTGTACATTTGTACCCAAGCCACCCGATAGTCAATCCCTACCGGGCCAATACAGAGGAAGACAAGACAACAGAATATGGCTCCTCCAGATCGTACAGTACTACTTACCACGAGGAACAATCAAGGCCAGTAAAGAAAAACGCTAGTCAACTCATATCAGTATTAAGGTAACCGTGATCCTGGCATGGCCTGCGGTCCCGCGCCTGTAGATCGAGGATTTGTCTTGCCATTTCTTCAGCACGTTTTTCTGCATCTTTGCGTCTCCGTATTTCTTCCTCGCAACGTCTTTGTATTTCCTCGTCATGTCGGTCTCTCTCCTCGTCACGGCGGTCTCTCTCCTCGTCACGTCGGTCTCTCTCTTCCAACTCTCTCCTTAAGGTCTATTGTCGTACAACATTAGCCCCGACTTCTTTGGGGGCGATAAAGCCATGACTCACAGGTGCGTCATGATCTCTCTCGTATCTCTTTTTCCACTCGTCCTCGTATTCGCTACAAATGTCCGGCAGAGTGTGCTTCTCTGTTGGCAACTTGATACCATATCGCCCACGACGCTGGTGGTTCAAGCAGGCCTCTCTTCCTCCGAAAATCCTTGTAGTAGCCTCAAAGATCATGTCCACGAACCAATAGCAGTTATTCTCATATAGATCATAGTATGGTCGGTGCTTGCTGACCACGTGTATCAGCGTGGCGAGCTGGGCCGCGGATGGTGGTGCGCTTAAGCAATCTGGACCAACCGGATCGTACTGCAAAGAGCAAAGCGCTTCACAGCCGGAAAAGTTATGTTCAAGGACATGCTTGACGCGCAAGGTCTGGGGGACTATGAGCACCTCATCCCGTGCCTGTGTGGTGGAAATGCTTGGTGAAGCAACTCCAGATCGTTTGGAGAGCGGCAGGTCTTTGGGGGGAGTGCGGTGCACTATGACTGCTGCGCGAGCAGACGGATGGGTGGGGTGAGCGAAATGCAGGACAAGAAATTCATGCTGTTTGGCGTGATTGCACTTGAAGATTTGCATGTGGACTAGCTTGGATAGACTGGCGCTCTCGGGGAGCAAGTCCTTGAATGCTTCTGGATCCAAGTCCCATACTGTTGGACGAGAAAGCATGAAGAGCGCTCTGACTTCAGTCGGCGATTGAGACATGAAATGGCGTATAAGCGCAGAAAGACAACGGTGGAAGGAGGGAAGCTGCCGCCTTGGACGCATGGCTTGGGCTGACAAGGGTTCGTTCATCGGAGTGACAACCAACTCACCCACCCGAGACCAAATAGACGGGCACCTTATCAGGCGCGACATCAATTCTCCGCCCTAGCAAGGTAAATGGTTGACTGCTGGTTCACCCGTAGTATTCCCCATTGTCATGTTTTTTTTATGGTCGATCCCACCCGGGGTCACTCCAGAACATTGACAGTTCCAACGTTTCAGTAGTCACCTATTAGTGCGCGAAGTGTAAAACGTGTGAACGTGCTAGTCCATGGCAGTGAGGGTGATCGATTGATCGGTAGAGTAACTGCTGGTCAAAACTTAGCCTGCCCAGCTCGGCGTGAAATGTCGCCACATGATGTTTCCTGACATTTGATTGGCTGGTAAGCTCCACCATCAAGCAAGTTTGCTGTAGATTTAAGATCGATTAGAAAAGTATGTTAAATCAGGGTCGGTTGAGCGTGACTACCGCGCGCTCGCTGGCACCGACCCGCCTGGGAGAATCGCGAGTTCGAATCCCGCTGAAAACCCGCCTGGGGCATAGTGACGTCACTGGCGTGATGCCGAGTCCCACAGTACTCACGTGATCGTTGATGATGTCTCCGTAAAATGGATTTCCCCCCTGGAGAGTAAGGCGCGCTTCCAGGAAAACCAGCCGGTGGCCATTGTGCCTCTCCAAAAAAAAAAGGTTTATTAAATCATGGCACTGTACGTTATGTAAACTTGGACATTGCCATCTACCGCAAACAAGCCATACCTGGCAGGTGTATGTTATTCATAACGTCAGGCTTCCGTCTGTCCAAAGTGATATATAGTCGTGCCATTCAGGAGCCGTGGGCACACGATCAATTCCCCCCTCTTCCACCTTTCGATTGCCGACACCATGATGCAGCGCTTCACCTTTTCTGCCGCGGACCACATGAACGCGACGATCAGTGACGAGCATGGCTACGCCTACTACGGCATCTCCACCCCCTCAGGGTACCCTAAGAAGACCACGATCACCAAGTACAATTGGACTGACGGGAACTGCAGCTCAGAGACGTATGGTGTTATCAAGTGGCGGCCAAAAGTAGTATTTCAGGTCGGCGACAGAGTGATGACTGAGCGTGAGATATTTAAGAAACGGTCTGGGGAGCGGTACGTTCGATGTTATGCTGGACTAGATGGGGCTCCTGTAGGCTGACACTGGGGACATTGGCAGTGGCCAGTACTTTTTGGCGCCTGATCAGAGGACGTACAATTGGGAGTTCGAGAAAAGGTATTGTTCGGTACGTCCGACGCAGTCTCACTTGGTGGCGACCGTCAATGAATTGAATTTGAACGGGTCGGTGCGCAGATGAGGGCTGCCGACTCGTATAATCAGCAGGTCCTGTTTCAGAAGCACAAATATGGGAGTCCGGCCTACCTCGACGTCTCTGTGCATGTGGCTCCGATCTTGGATTACATTATCCTCACGTTTGTCTACATCGAGCGCTTGCGTCGTCTGAAGCATGGGAATAACTGATAGCAAAGAGCTGTATGAGCAACAACACGATAATGATGAGCAACGGTGGCATATGTTGACATGGAGCAATATGACTTTGTAGTATACCGCGAGATTCTGATTTCTTCACTTTCGTATGATGATTTTAACGTACTCCATGGGGTCTACCCAAGTTGATTCCTCTTGTTGCCAGGCTTTTCTATAGCCGCCGCGACTCCGAACGTAAGGTATTGGTGGGAAATACCATGCCAACGTACAAGTAGTCTGGCAGTAGGCTGGCAACACGTTTCCCTTTACATCGTGCATAGCCTTAGTTTGGCCCGAAAGTTCGTTGTCCATCGTCACTCCATGGAGTCATGATTATCCCGTGGTACAGCCTGCCTTAGATATGTAACTGCGAGTCTTGACGAGGCGGAATCAAGCAATGGTGAGCTAAATACGCGCAGCCCCAACATGGGGGTATAAAACGGTGTTGTCCCCCAGGGCAGTAGGCCGAAGTCATGAAACCAACAGCAAGTAGGTCTGACTCCATTTCAGGTATCTTTTGCACAGGAAGCCCCCTGCGGCGACTTGAGGCAAACCCGGGGATGGCGGGCTTGCAGCACCGCAGTAGTGCCCAACAGCCTACACAAGTCAGCCCGAATTGATACCTAGTGCTGATGGCAGCCAACTCGCTTCAACATGCGCCTTGTCTTTACCACGACCGACCACGTGAACACGAATATCAGCGATGGACGGAGTTACCTCCACTACACCATCGCTACTCTGGCCGGCTCGACGAAGGTGACGACGATCATCAAGTAGGCCAACGAAGCGTCGATGGGCACCATCGCATGGCATCCGCTACACCGACCGTGTTTCCATTCGACAGAAAAGTGATGAGCGCCGGCAAGATGTTTGAGAGGCGGCCTCCGAAGACCTACGTTCGTTGCCTGTCGACGGACCAGGGTGCGGACTGACGTCGTGGGGATGTTGGTCGTGGAGTATAAAGCGTACAAGTGGAAAATGGAACCGGGGCATCGTTGTGTGCGTCCTGTGTCGGTTCCGCTAGGGCAGAGAACGAGTGCTCACGTCGAACCTGGACTAGATGAAGGCTGCCAGATCGTGCGCGGGTTTCACAAGAAGAACCTTGAGATTTTGGAACTGTCCTGTCCTTACCTCCAGATCTCTCCACTGGTGTCCACGATGCTGGATCACGTCGTCTATCTACATGGAGTCGGTGCGCCAGGGGCCGGAACAAGTGAGGAGCCAAAGTTGGATGTGTGAACCCGTAAACACGTGGGGGCAGTGGTGAACTAGCACAGGGTTATGCTTCATGAGTATGCTATATAATATGAGATCGTACCCGTGCCGAGTGCGGAAGCGTTGTTGGTACACTATGATGACGTACACCGTGCCTTAGGCAGGTCCGTGTGTATAACCGCGGACAAACGGAGTTCAAAGAATATCAGCGATCTGGCCCGGCATTTCTGGAATCCCTTTGCATTTCTCTTTGCTGCAAGCAAACCCATGGCTCGACAGGCTGCTCTCTGGCAGGCTGCGAATCAGCCTGAATTACACCTTCCATGTTCATATCCGCACGATCCTCCCGCCACTCTCCTGTCGTTGTCGTCGTCTCTTAGTCAGAGTCCCTCATCGTCATAGCTCTCCTATTTCTTGGCCATATATAGCTGAGGTGGGCTTCGTCCCCAGTCTGACCTCTCTGTCCCCTCTCTTCGGTCTGCGCATCTCGGAGTTAGGATACACGACATCTCCCCGTCACTCGCTCAACATGCGCCTCATATTGAGCACGACCGACCACCTGAACACGGACATGAGCGACGAGCGGGGCCATGTCCACTACACCGTCGCCACGCCCGCCGCCGCTAAGAAGGTGACGACGATCACCAAGCACCGCTGGAGCGGACAGAACAGCGTCCCGGAGACGATGGGCATCATCGAGTGGCACCGGCTGAAGCCGACGGTGTTCCGGTTCAACGGCAAGGTGATGCCCGCGGACGAGATGCTCACGCAGCGGAGGTGGGAGACGTACGCGTGATGCCGTTGCTTGGTGCCACTGTGGGGCTGACGGCCGGGCGTCGGGCAGGGGTCGCTACTTTGTGGGTTCGGACCAGAAGACGTACAAGTGGAAGACGGAGTCGACGCATTGCTGGGTACGTCGCTCTCGGTGTCGCTTCGAGGCTGGGCGTTGGACGACGCGTACACAGATGAAGGCGGCCAAGTCGTACACCGAGCTCGCCCGGCTTCACGAGAAGAATCTCGGGATTCGGAAACCGTCCCATCCGGCGTACCTCCAGGTCTCTCCGCAGGTGGTTGGGATCTTGGATCACGTTGTCCTCACGTTCGTCTACGTCGAGTCGTTGCGGCAGGAGACCGTGAGGAGCCAACCTCAGTCCACTCGTAACAAGAACGCCAATAGGGATATGACATCCAATAACTACGACACGTTGATAATGGGCGCGATCATGGCAACGAGTACATGCTAAGACGGCACCATAGCAGAGGTTGTATTATTTCGCGCGATATCAGGTACAATACTTATGGAAGAGGATCGTCATACAGGCGATGTTCTTGTCACGCGAATCCGGGTTATGAGAGACTTGTGTGCGTCGTAGTCGATACTATGTTCGCAGCGTTGAACCGAATGTGATGGCGTTGGCGGCCTCTGCTACGGCGACCTTCTTCTCTTTCATCCGTAATTTGTGCTCTGCCAAGAGGCACGAGACGATAACGGTGTTCCTCATGTGATCGTATTCTGGTTTGATAGCGATGAAGGCGTCGTACACGACGCGCTTTCCATTCTCGACGCGCTTACGGGATTTCGAAAACCATGCCACGGTGTCCGAAGAAGACGAATCATGCAGCTAGCAGGAGCGGGTGAATGAGAGATTGATATGGGCGCGAAGACGCTACAAACCGACAGTTGTCCGACAAAGTTTTTTCTCCATTCAAACCGTCTATCGTCCGCTCGAAATGAAAGCGGACTAGAATGACCATGGTCTGACTCAGGTCGTGGTGCCATGCATCGTGAAGTGTCACGCACAAGGACGAGAACAGGGGTGCTTTGAGCCAATCACGGAGGTTCATCGGCGGTGCACCGGGAAAAGTGATTTGGTCTGGCCGGAGAGACCAGCGCTCGATGGTGGAAATGAGGAGGTCTCCCCCGCGGATGGTGGTTTTGGTGTTGTCGAGGGTTTGGACAACGTAGCATGGTCTGGGACTGCTGCGAAGAGAGAGGGTGGTGTTCCTCATGTCGTCAACACCAAAGTAAAGGATGGTGTTGGCACTGGACGCAGCGTCGATGGTTGGATCCATGACTGATGAGTGTGGGCTGGGAAGGACATTCCGATCTAGATAGACGCTAGAGAGAGCCTTCAACCGTTACCGGAACTGGGCAGAGGCGGGCTTGCGCCCCCGGCATGGTCATGATGACATGGATGCAGAGCAGAGCACGCCATGCAACGTCTCGATTCCTGTGGGGATATATTAGCTGTCACGTACCCTGTTCATGCCAGACCGCAGTGAGACCAGCGGACGGATTCCATACTACCGCCGCGGCAGCGACTTCAAGTTGGAGGAGGAGTTGCAACAGGAAATAATATGTTTTTGATGACAAGTCCAAATATGGGCATAGCCCGTGGAGTCGCCGCTTGAAAGCATCAGCCAAGTCGTCGGGCATCTTCGTCGTCGCTGCGCACGTCCCACACCCAAGCACTTGTCTTTCTTTACCATCGACCATGTCTCAGTGGGGCCAGCCCGGCTTCCAGTACCCCACACAGACTGGCTATCCCGGCTTACCACCACAGCAACAGTTCCAGCCTGTCCAGCAACTCAATCAACAGCCCCAGGGCGGCTTTGGTGTACAGCCGGGCGCGCCAGGTTTTGGCACCGGGTTTGGTAGTCTTGCCGCTCAGCCAACAGGGTTCCCCGGCGCACGTCCGCAGACGTTGCAACAGGGCGGGTTCTCAGGAGCACCAGGCGCGGGTTTCCTCCAGACGCAGCCCACGGGTTTTGCAGGCGTGCAGTCTGGCTTTCAGCAACGCCCACCACCACCTCCGATCCCACCCCTTCCCTCTTCCTACCAGCAGAATGCGCCCCCGCCACCTCCCGTACCTCAGCCGCCTCCCACTTTCCAGAGTCGCCTCGGCGCGCCCTCGGTCTCTTCCTTTGGGGCGCCCAGCCTGATCGCGCAGCCCACGGGTATCGGGATCCTGTCCCAACCGACCGGTTTCGCGGGGCGTACGCCAGCGCCATTGGCTCCCCAAGTGACCGGTTTCGTCGACCCTCGGCTGCAACTGCTATCGACGTCGTTTATGCCGGCCAATACGTCCGCGCCTTATACATCCGCGGGGGCGCCGCAGCTCGCCCCGCTCCCACAGCAACAGCCTGGTGGCCTCTCGCTGCAGCAAAGCTTCCAGCAGCACAACCAAACCCACGGAAGGGGATCAACACCTAAAATTCCTTGGGCATTGAGCAAGTCTGAAAAGAAACAATACGATCAGATTTTCAGAGCGTGGGATGCTCAAGGAACTGGCTTCATTAGCGGTCAAACGGCCCTAGAGGTTTTTGGTCAGAGCGGGTTAGATAGGAACGACCTCGCGAGGATCTGGTCAGTGCTGCTCCTCGTCAAGAAGCACTAGCTCTGATTCAACATCCCGCAGGACGCTGGCAGATGCCGATAATCGAGGCAAATTGAATTTGGCCGAGTTCCATGTCGCCATGGGGTTGATTTATCGGAGTGCGTGTCGGGTCTCATGAACCCTTTTCGTAACGTGGTTCACGTACTCATTGATATTCGGTCATTATTAGGGCTAAATGGAAATGATGTTCCGGATGAACTTCCTCCTGAGCTGATTCCTCCTTCCTCTCGGGATCTCGATACGTCGGTCAATTTCCTCAAGGACATCCTCAAGAATGATACTCGCGCTCGTTCTCCGATGGGACTGGATACGCCAGTCTCGCGCCTCAAGGAACGCTCGTTCACCTCATCATCTTCCTTTACGCAACAAGGCGGTCGGCAAGATGCGACTGTCTACAAACACGAAGATGTCGAACCACCGGGTGGATTCTACCAACCCCGCCATCGTCACGTAGACAGGAGTGCCATTCGGTCACGCGCCGATGACGCAAGCCCTGGAACATCAGATCTGTCCGCCATCAAGAGACAGCTGCTCAACACGCAGAAAATGCTAGACGATACGTTGGTGAACGAGCGTTCGTCTGATGTTTTGGATAGGGAACTTGAAGATTTGCGGTACAGGATTACCCGATTGCAAGAGGATCTCGAGTACGTTTCAAAAGGCCCGAGGACGTCAGCCAAGGACGAGGAAAGGAGGCGCCTTGAAAGAGAACTCGTACGATTGATGCATGAGGAAGTGCCAGATCTCGAGAAGAAGGTGGAAGAGAGAGATGCTAGAAGACAGAGGGAGAAGCGGGAGTGGGTTCGTGATCGGGATCGACGGAATGAACGCTTTGGACGGTATGGTGATGACGATACTGAGAGGTATTCGCCCTCATCGCGGTATCGAGACGAGGAGGAACGGCCATATTCCCGGGGTGGGTCAAGATACGACCGAAATGACAGGGAATACGACCAACCGGACCGACCGACTCGCGACCGTGGACCGTCCTCTGCTACGCGTACACCACCACCACCGCCGGCACCCGCTAGTAGCGCCAGTCAACCGCCGCCGCCGCCTCCTGCTCCTGCTCCTGCGCGCTCCCCGGCGCCCGCGGTGAAGAATATGACCGCTGATGAGCGCCAGGCCTACATTCGCGCCGAGGCTCAGCGGCGTTTGGAAGCTCGTAAGCAGGCCCTTGGTGTTGTCGCTCCTCCGTCTGCCTCTGGTGCGCCCTCTGCCCTTGACACCACTATTGAGGACCGTCTTGCACAAGAGAAGAAGGAAGCGGAGGAGAAAGCACGCGAAGCCGAGAGGCAGGCTGAAGATCGTGAAAAACAAAGGCGAGAAAAGCTCGATGCGGAGAAGGCGCTGAAGGGAGGCAAGACCTCTTCACCAACGCCGACGACGACGGCTCCTCCACCTGCTCCGGCGCCCGCGCCTGTACTGACCACAACCCAAAAGACTGCTCCTACACCACCTAAACCTCGGGCTCCTGCTCCGCCCCCGCCACGGAAGACTGTCCGTACTCCGGCTGCTCCTGTTCCTGCTCAGGCACCGGTTCCCCCGACTCCTCCAGCACCACCGCAGCCCACACCTGTTGCTCGCACGCCAGTTGCTCCCTCACCCGCAATTCCACCTGCTCCACCTGCTCCCGTTGTGCCCGTAGAAGACCCGGAGGACATTGTGCTCAGAGAACGGGAAGAAGCTCTGCGCAAGAAACGCGACGAGCGTGCTGCTCGGCTTCGCAAACTCGAGGAGGAAGAGGAGGAAGCGCGGAAGGCTGAAGCGGTGTATCAGGAACGCCGGAACCAGTTCTTGTCTGCTAAACCGTCTCCGGTGCTCGATATTTCCCCTGTTTTTCCGCCTCCTCCGGCACCCCCGGCGTTCCTAGCGCCGGCCCCAGTGGAACTAGAGGAGCCTGCTGGGGAAGCGGCTCCCCCGTCACCACCACCGCCTCCCCCGGCGCCGCCTGTGTCGGCTCCTCCTGCAGAGAAACCCAGCAACAATCCGTTCAGCCGCATGATGAAGGGTGGTGCCGGCTCCGCTCCCGCGGCCACTCCAGCAGCCACGGCAAATGGAAGTAGCAACCCCTTCTTCCGTCCCTCGACCGCACCGCTGACGACTCCAGCACCACCAAAGAGCCCAGGCATTCCGCCGCCAGTCAAAGCCACATACCACACTGCGCCCAACGACAGTGATGACGACTGGGACGACGTCATGGAGAAGGAAGAGGACGACAGCAGTGACGATGAGCTTGCCACGCGGGACACACGCAAGGATCTCGCGCAGCAGCTCTTTGGTGGTGCGTTCTCGCGTCCCCAGTCGGCAGGGCCACCTGTATCGTCAAGCACCCCCGTCTCCCCCGTTGCACCTGCGCCACCTCCCCCACCCCCTTCGGCGCCGCCGTCTGCCCCCATCGCGGCACCCGCCCCGACTGGGGATCGGGGTGCGTTGCTGAGTGCTATTCAGGGTGGTGCCCGCCTGAGAAAGGCTGTCACGAATGACCGCAGTGGCGCTGCCACGTCTGGAAGGGTGGTTGGAGATACTGCGCCGCCAGCGCATATAAATGCGACTGCTCGTCCGCTCTCACCGCCCAGTGCACCTACGAGCTTTGCGACGACGTCCTCGATGCCGGCTGAACCGCTGATGGGCCCGAGTGCATCCTTGGGCCACGGGAAGCATGAGTCTGTCGAGTGGTATGGTGGGCTGGCGGCGGACGTAAACCAGCGGGAGGTGGATCATTTGCCGGTGACCAAGGAGGAAGGGGAGGAGGAACAGGATGGGGCGGATGGGGTGCCTGCGATTCAGGTGTCGGAGCATGCGCCGGAGGGTGGGTCTGAGCCGATGGCGGATGTGGATCTCTCGACGGGTGCGTCGTTGTTTTTCTGTTTGTGATCCACGTCGTGACGTTTTATAGAGGTGCGCGTGCGGTCGTTGTATCCGTATGAAGGACAGCGCGCCGAGGATCTAGGTCCGTATTTTCATGCTCACGTATGGACGTATTGCTCATGTCGGGAATGCTGGTATAGAGCTGGATACGAACATGATCGTTGTTGCGCATCCGAGCAAGTCGGGTGGCGACTGGTGGTACGGCACAAGGGTCAAGGATGGGAAAGCTGGTTTCTTCCCTCAGACCTATGTCCAGAAGGTGGAGCAAGGTGTGTCGTGTCATGTTACGTTCTTTAGCAGACGGTGACGGATCGGCTACAGTTCACGCCACCGCGTTGTATCCCTACGAGAGCACGAACGCGGATGAACTATCGTTGTATGAAGGCGACGCGCTCACGATCGTCGACCGTTCTGAAGCCGATTGGTGGAAAGCCGAACGGGACGGACTTGTGTTCATCGTGCCTGCCGCCTACGTGGAGGTGACCGAGGGTTAGTGGGTTTTCCATACATGAAGACAAAAGACCTCTTGAGTCTCTTCTTACCTTTTTATACGTGCTGGGATGGATATAGGCTGAAATATATCTCTCTTTCTCTTTTTTTTTTCATCACGGTCGGCGTTGGTTGGAACTTCTGTGTGGCTGCCCATCTACCATTGCTTGTTTACTTTTCTCTTTCTTTCTTTTTCCCGTGGACATGAACAACACTCGCTTGGCTACTGGAAAACAACACATCGGTCCCTGGATTGGAAAATGTCAACGTTTTTGTGCTTTTGGGTCTCTCCCTCCTGTGACGTGATGACGATCGTGAATCCGGTTCCGTAGACGTCGGCGTCCCTCGGTTACACGCGCCGTTTCAACAGGCACGTCCGCGTCACCACGGCGACAAGGATGCGACCGGTCACGATGAGAGCGCGGTGACACGTCTCACGCCAACCGACGTGTACAGCACGCCCAACACGTCGCCCCAAGACGCGCGCGCGGGAACAGGCGCAGGAGCAAGGTCGTCGTGGGTCCAGGGTGCACCTGCCGCTGCGGACACGCGAACGTCGACGTGGTCGATGCAAGGAGAGGAGGAGGACGAGGATGCGTACTATTCGCTGTCGGACGACGAGGAGGAGGGGGATTCGGATGCGTTGGCGGAGACGGGCAGGGTGATCGGGATGGCGGAGGCAGAGGCG